>CAEGAD010099939.1:0-53028 GCA_903067055.1 Poeciliopsis paucimaculata | reverse complement strand
TATCTATCTATCTATCTATCTATCTATCTATCTATCTATCTATCTATCTATCTATCTATCTATCTATCTATCTATATATATATAAACACATGAATGCTTTTAATTTTAGAAGAAATTAAACTTAAATATTACTGTTTATTCATGTATTTCTGATTATTACACAACTATACTTCAAATTGTTTTGCATTTGAACTCAAGCTCTTTTCTCATGAGCTTTAGATGACAGGATGACATTATTAGACAGAAATGCAGATGAAATTAATGATGGATTTTTTTTCTTTTGTAATATTTATGTACAATTTTCCTGGTACAGTGCAGGGTAAATTGAGTGCACTAAGTTAAATATTTGTTCAACTGATTCAAATTCAGAAATACAGATCCACCACCAGCCTGTGCTTGAGTTTAATACAAATTAGAGGGAATAATGCTATTGTAATTCAAATGTTGTCTGTTGAAATTTTCTTTTAAACTACATGTTATAGTCCTCCAAGTTAAAAATCAGTTTTATGATCAGAAAGTATCAGTCTGTATTGGCCAGGAAGAGCCTGATTGGATCAGGTCGGTCTGTTCTGTCGGTTCAGAACAGACAACAGAAGCACTCATCAAAGTCATCAAAAAAACACCCACAAACAAAACGCATGAAATGGAGTTGGTGTGAAAGTGTTACACAGCAGATAAATGCATGCTGTCTCGCTGCTGCTGTCCTTACTGCACTTTTTAAAAACCTCTCTACCAGCTGATTACCCACTCGTGTAGGCAAGTGAACAGTTTGGAGTCTTAACGTGGTCCCACTCGCTCTGACGAGCGAGCAAGGCCGAGCTCAAGCACAAGTAACACTGAAGGGGCTGACTGAGATGCACTAAAGTTAGTACAGGTCTGCCTGTGGCCTTGAAGCTTGACTCATCTGTGTGATTTTAAAGGCATGGCCCGGTATTTGTTTGCCTTTCTGTTTAATCGCTGTTGCCGTTGGACCTTCGCCAGTGCGATAAGAGAAAACGCTCAGATCGCAACAGGATTTGCATGTTTTTGTGCCGGCATAATGAAGTTGTGACTGATAGATCAAAATACACGGTGCTGACTCTTTTAAAGTCTTTGTCCCTTTGTTCCTATGTAAGAAATTTTAGATTTAATGGATTGAAGAGGTTGTTGGCACTCTATGATTTCATCCAGTTCATCTCCGGATGGGTTATTAACTGCTGAGTCAAAGGTTGGGTTTGGGTTTTAGCTGCTCAGTGTTTTTTTTTTTAGGAGAAATTTGGTCAAAAAAAAAAAAAAAAATACAAAAAACTGAGCTTTTCTCCAGGGTGCAAAGACCCCGTGCCCCACACAGTGGGAAATATGTCCTTGATGCCCAGTGCTGCTTCATTACACTCCCTCTGTTTGACAGAAAGTAAATCTGCTCCTTCTGCATGAGGGGTTCAGAACAGACAACAGAACCAAAATAACTCTTACACACCTCTTTCCATCTTTTCACTCATTCAGCCTTCTTTTCTTAAAAAAATTTTTTTACTTGTTTTTACTAAAACTTTATAAGCATTTGCACAAACAAAGCCAAATATATATAAGGCTGTGTTATATTAAAGAAAAGCAAGCCAGAAAAAAGCAGCTGTGATGGCTATCAAACCACTTTCTAGTCAAGAAGGGCCCTATCAGATCATCTTTTCAGATTCTTTCTAACTGCGTCACTACCCAATAAGGAAATCCCATATTTACCCCACAGTTCGTGACCTGATGTTTTTACTTATCTGGAATCAAAACATATTTTTGAGGCTGCTTTCCGTCGGCTCAAGAAGAACTGGTTGCTTCAGTGAGCCCCCAGAACCGGAATGCAAAAGATTCGAAACGCTTTTGATTTGCAGAGATAACGGCGTCAGTTTAGTTTCTCTGAGTGTACCGATAAATAATGCAGAGTGGAAAACAGATGACAGTGTGATTAAAGTCTGATAAAACATTGACTTTTGAAAGAAATATCCTTGAAACCAATGTTTTTGAACACAAAGACTTATTTCTCACAGCTTGGCAGAAACAGTTAATCATAATCACTCATCTGCCAGATGCTGTAGATGTTTTAGTGCTTCACTGAAGCGCTCTTGAGTTGAAGCATGATATCTCTAACAAGTAGCTGGCAAATAAGGCGAAGCATCAAGCAGGTTTTCTGCAGTTGACCATCTGCGCATGGAATGCTAGTCTTCAATTCATGTTGCTCAGTCAAGCTTATTTGCATAGCTTGTTTCACAGCGGAATATGATAAAACAAGCTATTATGCAGTGTTTAAACTGACCAGTGCAGAACTAAAACTGTATTGTGCCACAGTTCACCTCTAATTGGGGTTAACCCATGTCTTACTTTGGTTGCAAAGGAGCAGAGGTTGATGAATTGCACAAAAAGAAAACAAACACGAAAAACAAAACTACACAAAATTTTAGTCAGTGTGTTTTTTTGTTAAAGAAGTGCTACTTTTGTTAGTTTTTACGGGTCTATGTCGACATCACTGCATCTTTATGGATTCCTTTTCTCTCGTTTTTTTCTTCCTCTCTCTTTGTCATTGCTTCAACTTTTCCTGCAATGATACTTTAAAGCAGCTAAGCAGTTGTAAAAGAGCAAGGCATTGGATTCTCAGCTGTCATTTGAAAAATCATGGTATTCCTATAAAAACAAAACTATGAATGCCATAAAAACCAATGCACAATTTGCATTAGCTTTCAAATCTATGAAAACTTCTGACATTTTTTTAAAAACTGTTATTCTGACTTCTAGCACTTCTAGCACTTTGTATTGCCTTATTGCTGAAAATGTGCTATATAAATAAAATTACCTTTGCCTTTATCTTTTGCTAAAATTATGCAATATATTAACTTTATTAGTTGTATGACGCTTAGTGATGCACCAATTGAGCTTTTCCCGTCTCATACTGATAGCTGGTTTTCTTGACTGCTGACCTGTAACACATATAAAAAAGTGCTTTGCACTTTGCTTTCTTTCTTTGCTTTTTTTTTTTTTAAGATACAAATACGTGCATCAAAGCATGAGCTTGTTTGTTGACAAATTTATGCAAAGAAATTACTGGGTGTTCTTGGTTTTGATGCATTTATTGAATAAGAAAAATACATTTTTTGATCATCTGGTCAATGATCAGAGCCGGTCGTTTTTGTTTTCTTTCAATCATCTTACCGGTTTTATTGTCATTCAAGTGATTGAATTTTAAGAATATTCACGTAAACATGTGATCTGTTTATTTTAGTTGATGCGTGTCTAAGAACATTATCCATAACATTTATTTCCTGTTCTTCAATTATAATACACTCACTCTTAAGTAAAAATAAGTAAGAATAAACATTTGTTAAATTTACTTGTATTTTCCTATTGCACATAATCTCAGGTTTTTCTTTTCTGTTTTTAGACAGTTAACAGGTTCATATTAGCTGGTTATTTAGTCAGGTCATCTGCTCAGGTAGCCAAGCGGCAGCTAATTGCTTAACAAACATGTTACTTGTACTTTAAAAACATTTGTTACTGTTAAAGGAGTGATGGAGGATACTTTTTTTTAAATCTCCAGTCTTGTGCTGCACAATAAATTGTGAATATCTTCATCACAATCCCAATGTGTGTAAGAGTCATGTTCCAAAAGTGTATTTGTTAATATAATTGTTGGCTAATATATTCAAAGTGTTATGAGCTTGCAGTTTTCTGATGTAATATTTAGTTAGTTGGAGACACTTTCACAGCAACAGATGGAACCAAATGACTTTTCTGAAAATGCTGAAGGTCAAAGAGTGATTGAAGTAAAGATGAGAAAGAGAGACAAGGTGAACATGGGCATCTTTTGTGCTGAATATCTTCAGCGCAACATTTAACAATATCGTTGCCATTGCGAGATTTTCTAATATTGTGCAATCTTCTTAAGTGGAAAAAAAAAGTTTTCTTGTTTTAGTCAGCGAACCAGCAGTGCAGAGCAATCGTTGGGGGTGGGGCAATTCCAAACAGTCAAAAATCTAACTTCAGCATTTTTTTTTTAGTATTTTAGTCCATTGGGATAGAATGAAGGAAACTTTTTGTGGTTTTGTAACTTTTTAGAACGTAAGGATATATTGATAGCGACAAATAACAAATAATAGTTTTTACGGTTTTTTATATTGATGGAAAGAAAATTTGTCTCTGTGCTGGACCAGCTGTTTGTTTCAGACTAACAAAAGTAAAAGACATTTTGTGCTGTAGAATTTGTTCCCTGATTGAACTCTGTCTGCCCCTTAAATTTCCCTTCTCTTTATTCAATTTATTCATTTACAGATTAAATAACGTAATTAAATTTTTGAACAACAGCATCACATGAATAATGATTTTTGTTTGTGACGCACTTCACAATGACTCCAACTACTTAAAAATCTCGCAGCCAGGATCTTTCGCTTGCAAACAGATGTTTTATGCTTCAGGTGGGAATATTTACAAGAATTAAACACCATATAGTAAGCTCATCTGGCTTTTTCTCTTTATTGTCAGCGGCAGGGACCTATTTTCTTGCTGCCGATCTTCTGTTGCTGCTTCTTCGTGGATGCAGAGAAAGCCCTGAGAGCTGTTTGGTGCGGCAGGCATCCCTGCAGCTTCAGGGGACTTTGTCAGATGTGTACCCAGCACACAAAGCCCCTGGCCTGGCCGTGGGGATGGCAGCCTCTGCCTTGAACCTGAACGGCCTTGGAGTCATGAGCAGGTACAAGGACTTTGATAAAAATCTGTTATGTCTACAAGTTTTGTTACTATGGTAAGTAAGAAACTGTTAGACCAAAGTGGTGAGATTGATCTTACTTATTGAAAGTGTTTTTTTTTTTTTTGCTTTTTATTTGAAGCTTTGATAATGTCTCCGCATGGTGTTTGTTAGTGATGTATGTTTCCCTCCTCTCTGCAGCAGCAACCAGTTTCACTCCCAGCCAGGGTCCTCCAACGCCACCTCTAGAACAAACACCAGCCCCGTCGGCCGACCTGTGCTGCCGGTTCCAGATCGGAGCACCTACTGTCCGTTACTGGGGGGAAGTCTCTACAGCCCAACGAGTCCTAAGGTAGTAACAGCACCATGTTCAGCCAATCTGGGAACATTTCTGTCTTTCTTCAACTCGGCACTTTTAATAAGAAAATACTTGCTATCATCTTTGATTGTGTCAAAATTTATTTCAAGGCATTGTATTCTTTGTTATGAATAGCATAGCAGTTTATTTTGTTGTTAATTTACTCTCAATTTATGCTAAATCAGGATGTGTTCACCATTTTGTAAAAATAAATCATTTTAAAGTATTTTTTTTCTATATATAGCACAACAACAGTGTTTTGTTTTAATCCTGGAGGAAATAATCTTTGGATTCGATGTCAGGCTAAAGGTGCTCACTCCACCTTCACAAGAGATGTGATGGTGTTTTTATATCATAAGATCTAGTTTCATCCTTAATTTTGAAATAATAAACAAGTAATATAGTTATTTACAAAAAATACTTGCTCTAGAAAGCACATTGTTTCTGGTTTTAACCCATGATAGTCAAAACACAATATGTCTCCTTCCCTGGAGTTTAGTTTAGATGTTAAAGCTACACAACTGCAAACATTAATAAATTTGTCATAAATGTGTCAAAGTAACTCTACATTATTGTAAATTATTAATGGTGACCGTTAATGTCCTGTCTTTCTTCCCTTAGACGAGTCCCCGATCTCTTAGCCAAGCCTTTGTCTTTCCCCCTCCTCCAAATTTGCTCTCCCCCTTCGACACAACTCGCCCTCGCTCCCCCTCGCCGCGAAGCCCGGAGCGCCTGGGAGTCAATGTGGGCCAGCGCATCCGACGCCTGAGCGGTGAAGACAGAGGGGAGGGAGACGGGCAAGAGGAGACGGGAGGAGGAACGAGAGGCAGCGAGGCGCGGGACGAGAGGAAACGTCAGGAACATCTGCTCCGGATCCACAGAGAGCTGCAAAACGTTGAGGTGATTTTATCTACTTTCTAACGTAAATTTATCTTTATATAGTCATCTATGCAACTATTTATTTACATCTGATTATGCAAAGATTTTCAGGAATGGATGAGAACTCAAAGGAATTTACTTCTTTATTTTTTTAAGTTGATTGAATAACAGTGTTTGTAAGAGCTTTCTGTACACACCGTAGCAATCTATGTTCCATTTTCCAACGTTATTAAACTTTCTTTCGCTATTGTATCTGTGTAGTATTTATCACAGATTAAAGCTAAGGGAGTAAAGTTATTTTTCAAGAATTGTTGGGTTAAGGTTTGTTAAACGTGTAATTCTTTTCTCTATTATTTTCTCTCTTTATTCTTTTCTCCATTTATTTATTCTTTTCTCTAAAGTGTTAATTGTGGTGTCTTTACTTTCTGAGTCATTCTACTTTCCCATTATATTGCTGGAAAAATATAATTTAAACTGATATTTTAAAAGATTTTAACATACTTTGCGTAAACAACATTTAAAGGTTTTCTAAAAGTTGTATTAAGTATAAAACTAACATTTACTGCATGCGTACGTCCTTAACTTGGCTTGGAAAGCTTAGTTTTATTTTAAATAGTGCTGCCTTTACCTATCCACTCTATAGTGGGATAATGTCCCATGATCTCAGTTTATATACAGCATCATCACAGCAGGTCATAGAGACAAATTTCTGTCTCACTAGAAATTAGTGAGCCGTTGTGATTCCAAATACAATTTGCTTGCTTATTTTTATGCTGAATTGATTGTTAGACAATGAAAAACGATTGGAATCATAATAAATGTTCAAAACAAATACTCCTTTTTATTATTTCTGTCTTTTAGGTCAGGGGAAAAGTGGGCATCTTTGAGGCCCACATTTCTGGGATCCGTGCCCAGGTCCTTAACAGTGAACTCCAGCGCAGTCCTCGGACGACAAGACGAGCCACTAGCCAGTCGTCTTCGCCTCCCAGCCAAGGAAACACACTTCTCGAAAATCCAATGACCCACCCACAAGTGACTAAAGTACCTTCTGTTGCCCAAAATGGCAGAGAGGTGGAGGAAGGTATGACGGAAAGACTAAAGAAGGAAGGTGGAATGGATGAGGGCGAGAAGAACAGCAATGCCATGAAGTCAAACACAGAGAACAAGACACTGATTGCTCAAAATGACTGCCATTCACAAACAACGTTACAAACTCTTTATGGGGATAAACGGATTATTCGTTGTTCGCCTGAGACGTCAGAAAAACATTCAGCTACAGATGAGGAGAATAAGGAAAAGCTGAGAGAAAGTGAGGAGGAAAAAGTTAGAAAGGAGGTAGAAAACAGAAAAATGGTGCGAAATGAGAGAGAACGGACAAGCAGAGAAAATAAAGATGAGCAGGAGGATCAGTGGGAATCAAAAGTGCTGATTCAGACAGAAGGAAAACGGTTTATCGATATCTCTGAAACCCCTGCGTTACCTCAAGGACATAACAGTAATAACGTAAAGCTGAGTTCGCTGAATGCACCTGCTCAAACATCCGACCATTTATCCTCCTTGCTTCCCTCCATCCCTGCAGTCATAATCACCGACCACGGTTTGGAGAGCCGGTCTCAAACTACCGACGGCTCCGGTTCGGAGCGGGGACTGTCGCGGTCCCCCAGCCCCTGCTCCAGTCCTATTCCATACTCCTCGTCTCGTCCTCTCAGGAAGCTGTCCTCCTCCTCCGCCTCCTCAGCCGGGTTCTCCTCGTCTTGGGAAGAGTCGGAGGATGATGTTTCCAGTGACACGGAGAAGGGAGACAATCTCCTGAATCCTGCACATCTCAGTTCTAAGCAGAAGGCGGTGAGTCGACCCAAAATTTGTTTTTGTCTTTGTCAGCTTGATCAAAAAGGTTGTCATTTACGGAGTTCCTTAAGGATTTCTTTTATTTTCATCAGAATAATGAGCTATTTTTGATTGCACTTTAAATTTCATAAAAAGATTAACTCTTTTGTATTGAGTTGTCTTTTTTAGATTGAAGTAACATTTCTTATCTCAAATCTCTTAGTAATCACTTAAGCAGCAGTATATTGCTCTATTACTTTATGGTTTAAGTGCTGTCTCTCTGTTTATTGAGGGATTACTTGGTTTCTATGTTCCCATCTGCAGGATCCAAAGTTTTGTAGCCAGGTTTCTAACTGGACCCAGAAAAGAGACAGCTACATAGTAGAAAAACAGACATTTAAGAGGTACATCTTTAGTTGATACCATAGTGGAGGACAATATTGGTTAAATGGATAATAGCTGTACAATATTAGTAGATATTGATAAAGAGTGTTAAAGTCTTTTTGCTTCAGGCTCATTGCAAACCTAGGTCCCAGATTGCTACTCATGTTTCTAGCTATTATAAAAAAATAAAATTATTTCTATCTCGGTAACATGGTTTTGTTGAAAAAGTTGCATCTGGCTACATCTGCTTTCAGTTTCTTAATGACTTTAACATCTTTATGCCCACATAGGATATTTTTTGCTGCATTAAGCAAAACGAGTGACACCGGTTATGTTACTGGCATAAAGATTACATAAAACATTTTATTTATGTATTTGCCCAGTGATATTATGAGAATAGTAAATTTGCTGTATTTTAGTGTGCTATTATTGGATGTGACATTTGATTATCTGATCTTCCTGGATGAGTAGAGGTGTGAAATCAACATTCAGCAGATTATTCATTTGGTAAACTTCCATTGAAGGATTTTCAGAGCTTTTCTTAGGCGCAAATATTTGTGTCAAAGTTGCTGAATCAACCCAGAAGGCAGAAACATTGAAAATAATTATTACTGCAGGTATTTAGCAGCGTGATTCTGTTCATGTTCATAATTCTCAGGTCACAGTTCCAATATTAACTTATAATTATATGTATTTCATGACATTATTGACCAACTAGTGCACTGACTTTGTCGGTGCCTTACATTTGTAACCCTCCTTAAACTTGTTTTGTTCTCCCTTTGCTCACATAAATAGTGTTTTATAATGGTGAAACTCCCCCAAAAAGTTGCTCATATTCACATGTAAGCAAAATGAGTAAAATACTGAGTGAAAAAAGGCTTATTTAGACGATCTTCCTATTTGCATTCACCCTTTTTTGCCCTTTCAATTTATTGCATGGTCAAAAACACACAGTAATAATGAATTACTACCAGACAGTAAAAGTTGGAAGTTACTTTGGCCAAATGGTCAAAAATACTTACGTCAGTTGTTTTTATGATTGTACAGACATAAAATTAAAATACATTATGCATAATTGTGGCCTTAAAGGCATTAAATCTTCCTTTTTTAATAAAATTCTGATTCATTCTAAACTTATTTAGCTGACAAAAATTGCAATTATGTAAAAATCTGACATCATTGGTGCTGTTACTTCTGCTACTTATCATTTGTACAAAGGTCTCAAGGAAAAGTTTACTGTATCTCCTTTGGATACTGTGCATTTGACTGCAATGACAAAACTTTTTTTTTTTTGTCTAGTTTTATTCTACTTAACATAACATAATGGCATGGCTTTTTAATGCCGTTAGCTTGTCTGACTGCTGTGACAGGAAGTGCTTGTTTGGTTTTATTCTTCTGACTTTGGCTAAAGGGTCTCAAAGGGTGCTGGATGGATTACTGGGATGTCTTTATAGTTGCTTCCTCTTTCCATCCAAAAGCTTTTATTAATTTTGTTGATCCCGGATCCCAAATGGGAGCTTATAGCATGTGTTTATTGCATTACTTTGTTTGTAGAAAACCATTCTTTAACTCTTCTCTGTATAGTTATCTACAAGCAGGCTGTTTAGCTAAACTGCTGAAAGGAGCCATTAAAGCACCAAACCTGTTTTATTGTCTAAAATATTTTCACTGAGATTCTTGGAAGTGCATTTTGTTCTTTTTCTTTCCGGGAAAGAGTTTGCCCTGGCTTTTTTGGTTTTACTTTGTCTATGTGTTTATTGCAACAGGGTGGTATATCACACGCTGAACGAAAAGAAGGTACTATCGGTAGCACATAATCAGCTTACACAACATCCGCATTCATTCACAAACAGAACTTACAGGTTTTTGTGGGGGCAGAGAATTTAGTCAACATAAATTAGCTCAATTCATAAGTAATGTACCCGTCACACCATCCAGGTAAATTGTATGAATTGCTCTGGATTCAGGTGCCATAAAATCAAGTTTTACATGCAAGAGAAAACAGGAAGCATTGCTTTTAGTGTTGTGCTTCAGGAATCCAACTTTATGCTCCTTGCTAATGTTCCTGAATATGCCTCTGCATGTTTCTCGATGTTTCTCTGTCAAATTGCCCAAGCTCAGTTACCTCAACACTAGCAGGGATCGCGCCGTGTTCTTGCTGATGTGTAGTTCTGAAGCTGTGTGAGATTGTGAGTGTTATAAAACAAGGTGAAGGCACGAGAAATTGTATTAAGCCTCCTGAATGTCGATGCAGCTAAAAGCCAGGCCCTTTTCGCGTTCGAAGTGTGTTTGTAAGCATGTGGGTGGCAGCTTTTTACAAAATCATTTGACTTTCTTTTGAGAGGAAGGATTGTGGGACTGATTTTGCATTGTTTTAAAACTTCCTCCCTTATAAGTGACCTTTTTTTGCAGACTCAGTAAGATCTTTTTAAAAGAAGTTTGCTGAAAGATTGCACTTGAAACCAACCTCTCCACTTACCCTGCTGTTGTATAAATCATTTGTTTAAATGAATTTGGCTTAAAGATTTGAATAGGGTTTGTATTGTCTTTTGCATGTTTCCATTCATTGTTGTTTTTTTCTATTTGTCCAGATAAAGATAGAAGCCAAAGCTCTCAGTGCAATTTCCAAGCAGCACAGGGGCACATCATGACGTTGTCTGACGTGTAGCTTGATTTTGTCTTTAGCTTGTTACAGTTCCTGATCCATCCTTTAAGGAAATCTGATGTATTTGTGCAAGAGGCAAACGTGCAGAAACACATAAAGCATGCTTGCTCGTGTAGGAGGTATGTGGGAGAGAGTAGAGGGACAGAGAGAGGAGGAGTGATACAAACACAGTGGAACTGAATAAGAATTTAACTGCTACAAACACCAACAAGGAAATAAATAATTTTCATAGCATTTAGTCTGCAGAAAAGACAAAAGAAAAACTGAAAGCGGCTCTTTAAAAGGTGTTTGTCATAGCATTGAATGTTCCAGGAAATGCATAGATGTGTTAACATGGCTCTGACACAGCTATAAATGCCAGAGCGTGAATCAAACAAGGGCTAGAAAAAGGAATTTTTTTTATTGCATGCTAGGTGTAAAAAAATGCAAATGTCAGACACATCCAAACACCTTATTTCACAGTTATGAGTTGATCCTTTTGCTCTGCTTTGCTGTCCATTTGTTTTATAATTTTTTGCAAACAACCGTTTGTTTAATAAAGACATTTTTGAGTGACGTTCAATGCTAAATATTTGCAGATCGTTGTGACAATAAAGATGAATTGAAAACATTTTTTTCCGACAGAAGGTACACGTAGAGACATTTGGTAGATATTTTAACTATCTCGCATCTCTGCTAAAATACAAGTCACTTAGAAATGTGCTGGCAGTTTTTTTCCTGTTCTGATAATGTTTGCAGCAGAAAGACACCTGTCACAGATTGGCATCAATGTTTCTGTTGAGCTCTGTGGAGGAAAGAATGAAGCCTCGTCAAGATAATAGCTGTTTGTTACAGCTGGGGAATGTCTTCAGGAAACAAAGCTACAAAAGAAAACGTCAAAGAAGCATCTGCATTAATAGGATACGTTTATTGTAACATTCAGGAGAATTTATTCAGGGCTTGTTTGAAATGGCAATTTTTCTGCTTTTACAGGAAATATAAAAACTTTTTTATTATTCTTAATTAATTAACAGTACAAATTTGTAGTTGATTTGTCTTTAATATTTTGCATATAACTTCCTCAATTTTTTGTTTATATTGCAGTTTTCAATCAAAAACCTTTCTATAATATTAAAAGCCTCATTCCACAAATGCGGTTCCTTTAACACAACTTAAACAATGGCTAGAGAAACAAGAATTTTTCTAGCCCTTTTAGATTTCTTTATAAATAAAAGAAATCAATCAGAAATTAGAAAACAGTTTTTTCTTTCACTTAAGCTCAAATGGAGCAATTGGTTCTGTGAAATAGTGAAATAGTACAAGTTTAGTTTGAGATACAAACATTATTACATTTTTCAAAAAATGTAAGTATGTTTGGGCAATTTGCAGAATCTGTTTTTTTTTTAAACAACTGGCATGGCTGCTTAACAAATCTACTTCACTTATAAAATGTATTTATAGTTTTCTTTTTCTCTCCCAAATCTTATTTTGCTGGTTTCCATTTCAATTCTTCACCATATCAAGGCAGTTTTTTTGGTTAAGTGTAGTTATTTCTAACTAGTTTTTATTGAAAAATGTAGCTCACATGTATTTTGTGTGATAGGAAAACAAAGTATAGACTATTTAAAAAAAAAAAAACAACCCAGTTGTCATTAGCTTAATATTGACACTATATTTTCTACATAAATGTGAATGTGTCTTATGTAATCGACTGGTGGCATTTGGATAATTAGTGAACCCAGCTGTGCAGTTCCTGTAGGACAGCATTCCTAACCCAATCACGCTCACATCTCAGTCCTGCTGGTTATGTGGAAGAATTTATTAAAATGTCCCTGTTTTTATACAGCTGATTGATATTTAGGCTTGTAACACATTTCAGTGCCTTGCCAGTTCATTTTGAGTCAGACAAGTCATACAGAGGTTGGAGTGCTAATTCAAAACTTTGCTTTTTTGCTTTGAGCGTTATAACTTTTACTGACTGGTGTTTCAGCTGTTCTCTGTGGATGAAGGCAGTTTGATCAAAATACTATGAATGTTCTACTGCACAGGCTATGAATTTTAAAAGCAAGTTGTGTACTAAAGAAAACAATCACAGTTTTTGCCAAGCGCATCAAAATTGTATGATTTTCCAATATTGTGTGGCCCTAATATTAGAAAGTATGTTATCTTTCAGCCTGTGTGAAACTGCTGTTTCTGATTCTTTTTGGTGGTCTGTCTCAGGACAAAGACTGCTATTTTGCTTTCTTCACCTTCCATTTGTGAGAATCTTTCAGTGCGTGAGATCTTTGTAAGCCACATGACACATCGTCCTACAAGAGCAAATGTTTGTGGCTTCTTCAGAACTCGGTTGTCCAGCAGTCAGTCTTTAGCTTTGCTTCCTTTGTTAGATGAGGAAGGACATTCATGTGGTTTGGCTCTTAAAGCCGCGTTCGTAATGATTGTAAAAAAATGATCATAAAATGATCAAAAAAATTTAACTAGATATTTTTTTGAATGCTAAATTAACTATAATAATTATTAATAATCAGATATTTTTATTGGGATTATTAAGAATTCAATCATTAGTTTTCCCTGTTATTTTATTGTTTAGCTCCTCACTTTGTCAGGGTTGGAATAAAACTCCTTCATCTTTCAGATCTTATGCAGACTCAGTCAAGGCTTTGAAGCTATTTTGGGCAGAAGCAGCAAAAAGGATGCACAGCAGGACATCTAGATACACGCAAAGTGTTACGAAACCATATGTAGAGTTTGTAAAGCACGGGATGCTTGAAAAGATTTCTCTAAACTTTCTGTAGCTGAAAAAGATGCGCCTGTTAAATACACAGATCGACTATATAAACAAGCTTGGCTTTTTGAAGTGAAGGCCACACCCGTCCTGCAGTAACCGTAAACCCTAACACATCATCGGCACACCTTATGCACACATTTCTGTACAAATTTAGTCAGTAAAATATCACACTTTCATCAGCGTACACACAGAAAGTGTAACCTGGCAAAGCCACACTCACATCCCTTTTTCTGTGTCTCTGATAAACGTGGTCACACGCTGACCCAAACCTAACATCGTCACCTTTCGTGTCAATTTTATGCTTTTTCCTGCGAATTTCACCAAAATGAGAGATTTCTTTTGGCCGTACTTCGTCGAGGTGAGCAGCCATTTTTGCTGTATGTCCAGCACTGAAAGTCAACTGAACTATCAGCACACAAAAACACACACACGCACACACACACTGTTTGTACTGCAGTGGAAAATCTTCACCACCACAGCGCAAGTTGCCTAGCAGCCCTGTGACGTCAAACCGAGTTTCCCTCTTCCAGCTGTGCAGAGTCTCTAAGTTTATGGGTGTGTGTTTAAGCTAAGTGTGTGTTTGTTGTAGTGCCTACTTGGTTTACCGTGAGAGGGGAACCACTGGTCAGTCCTTTATTTGGTGCTGTGTGTGTGAGTTTGGAGAATGCAGCTGCATATTTTCTGCATGACATGAAGAAGTCGGGTCAAACTGCTGTCACTGAGTTTGGTGGCGTAGATGACAGAAGGCCTTTACTGGACCCACTGCTTGGGGGAAACCCTGCTGGCTCTATGAGAAAACACTCATGCATGTGAGCCAGAGATCAATATGTATGAGTATTAAATTCCCTGACAAATTTGCAAAGGACCCCCTTGAATCACTTTGGCTTTTTTAGTCTTGCAGAGTCAAGCCTAGATCGAAACTCCGATTGGCTCTTTAATGTTCCATAGTGACCTCAGTTTGGAAAGAAGTCTTATCTACTGCAATGTTTGGTTACGACATAACTGAACAGCAGCCGCATTCAAAACATCTAACCTCCTTTCTACTGTAAGGTCTTTCTTTTCCCAGCTCACCAGCACAGTCAGTATTTCAAAGGTGTTTTTCCACCAGCCAAACCTTGGTTACCAAAGGATTAATCATGCTCTCCCCAAGCATGTTGTGTAAACTGCGTCACCCTCACTGCAGCCAATGGTGCCTGTGTGCTTGATTTTTTTGTTTCTTCTTTGACTTGTGAGTAAGTGTGTGTTTGTGTTGTGTTTGTGCACCTCGTAGTCTAAACTTTTGCAGACTCAGACAGTTGCAGTATTTGTATCTGCAAGGGGACCTTGTGGTGAGAGATATCGAGCCTTTTGTTTCCTCAGAGTTTCTCCGTTGAAAACATCAGCGTGCATCAGTGTTTCCCCTGCTTGTGCACGTTACACATTAGTAACCCAGAGTTACCCTTTGCCCTGAGTGTCTTTTTTTAACCATTTAACACCCGTTCCTGCACTACTTTCCGCATGCAAACAGCTGATATCAGGTCACATAACTGCAGTTTTTTGTTTTTTTTGTTGATAATTAAACATTATATTTCTATATATCTGTGCATATTTTTAAGATAACCATATAGGCATAAAACTAATTAATTTGTGGCTTCTGCAAATGCATGTAGCTGATGTATTGAAAATTATGCATGTTTTAGAGCCAGTAATGACCAGTGACCAGTAAAACCTCTCTTGCTTAGTGGCTCTCTCTTTTTTTTAGTCTTTCCTCTATCTGCTGTTTACAGTGGGCAAGGCCAGTTTTTTTTCTGCCTTATTTTGTTTGTAGTCAGCGGCGGATGTGGAAAATACTGTCGCTGAGGCAAGCGGCAACCCCCCCTTCCTCAACTTCCTGTCTGCAAGAAGTTCCTTCGCTTACAATTTCCTCTCTCTCTCTTCGACTCTCCCTCAATGGAAACTTTGCTGTTCTTCCTGCTATCCTCCTGTCACTCAGCCAGTCTGGGGACGGAGATAGAAGAAATTTTTCACCAAGCAGCTAAAGATGTGAGACAGACTGAAGCTGGCGGCAAAGGGAACTTACAGACAGAGGAAAAAGGCTTTTTAAAAGCAGTCTTACTTGTTTTTTTTTTTTCCTTTTTGCAGACATGAAGCGACATGAGAATGCACACATATCATTATTGGGTAATTATATCCAGAAGAAACCCTCCTTTGCACTGAGAAGATGAATTCAAACATTGATCTAACAGAACTTGAAAACTTTAATTCAAACACCATTAAATTAAGACTTGTTTTTTTTTTTTTTAACAGTCTGAGGCCTATTGTTAAGTTTCAACAGATGTAATTAAGCTTCACTAGAAAAGCTCCCTTCTGTAGAAAACATCTTGTCTAAACCCAGGAGGGCAACAAGGCAACTTTCATTCATCTTATAGGCAGTAATTTCTCAACAAAGTGGAAGCCAAGCTGAAAAAATGTCTGTCCTGTTGGATCTCAAACACTTTAGAAAAATTCCAAACAACAAAGAGTATATGTGGAAACGAATAATATTAAGACTTTGCACATACTGAAAATAAGAAAATGCTCCAATTTAAAAACAAATGCATTAAATAATAAGTAATAAAATTACGTTCATCAAAGATAATTTATTAAGTTGTCAAGGTAAACAAACATAATTAAAGTACGTTTGATGAATTTCATTCTATTTCTTTTGAGCAAATAACACAATTTTTTAAGTCAGAGCTTCATTTTCGTCTTTTGTCTGTCAGATTCAATGGAGAGCATCTTTAAACATTTATTTTCAAGTCTTCTCCCACATTTTATTTTGGATTTAGTTTTGACCTTGACTGATCCACATGAACTCATGAGCATGCTTTGATCCAGTCCATTCCATTGCAGCTCCGACTGAATGTGTACAGCTGTTTTCTTGCTGAAAGATGAGCCTTTACTCCACGTTTAAGTGCTTTGTGCCTCCAACAAAGTTTTTTTTTCTTGACTGTACTGTATTTTGCGCCACCGACCTGCACATCAACTCTGACCAGCTTCCCTGAGCTTACAGAAGGAAAAGTGCCACCACTGTGTTTCACTGTAAGAACGGTGCAGTCAGCACCTTCTTGCTGCAAGGCAACGGTGCTGCCAACTGCATCACTGTGCACTCCACAATGAAAAATTAATTTCTGAATACAATTTCTTGTTTTAAAAGTACAAAAGAATTGACATGTATAGGCTGGAGGAAGTACAAGCGACATAATTAAGTTCTGTTTAAGATGCGAATGGAATCATCATGTTACATCAGTTTCCTAGTTCAACAATAACAATCTGCAGTTTATTTAGTTACGCGTCTTTAAGAATTGCTGACAGAAACAGGAAGAAATACAGTCAGTAGAATTTGTTATTTTTAGTCTGTACCATTGTTGCCAAGTGGAATTGTCACAAAATGTAGATAAACTAGACAGTGTATTTGATTGCGTCGGTGCATTGTGAGTTTAATTAAAATTCACATGAAGTCTGCAGTAAAGTGCTGAGTAGGTTGCCATAGAGTGTGTGCAATGCTGGTTTGAATGTTTCCTTTTGTTTATATTAGCCATTGTTGTGGTTTTTTTGTCAACATTCCTTTATTCACCTAGAAAAAAAAAGTAAAAAAAAATAAAAATACTCTAACTGCTTTCAAGTATAAACATAGCTAAGAGGAATTTGTTTGACTTCTAATTAAATCTAGATTATTTTGCATTCTCAGACTCACACACACTTTGCTCCATCTGTTTTTCAATTGTCAGGACCTGTGTGGTGATTTGCATGTCCAGATTATGCTTACCCTCTGTTTTGCCAATCAAATGACCCCCCAGTTGTTTGTGCCTGAGCGCAGTCAGACACACACAGGTGTAAATGTTGCTGAGGTTGGGAAAGAGGAGCCCGAGGAGCCGGGTTTTCCAGCTGTGAGAGGAGCGCAGGCCGGTCAGGTCGTCACTTCTGTCAGGTTGCCTGGTTGACTGGCAGCTCATCTGTCACGATGTGGTCTGCATGGCTGTGTTCACTCTGGAGTGTTGTGGCATCACTCGTAGCCATCTTCATCATCACTGTCATCCACCGACGCAGCAGCCCTCAGGTAACCCACGCAGGAGATTTTTCAACTCAAGATTTACACCTACTGAAAGATTTGTGTTTGACAAACTAAAACTAGCTAGGTTTTACTGGGCTGTAGTGATTCCAGGTGGAATAATCGATGATTGAGTTTCATTTTAATTTATGAAAACTCCTGAAGTACTTTCTGCAAAGTGCACATGTTAGGTGTTGCTTTGTTTAGCTGGTGCAGACTCTTGCCTTGCATATTGGAAAGTATGACAGAATTCACAGAGGAAGCACAAACTTCAACCAGTATCCAGCACTCTTTTCCTTCCTGCTCATTGGCTAAACAAGTTGACAAAAACGAGATAAGTATCAAACTTTATGAGTGTTTAGAAAACAAAAACAAATATGTTGGCTGATAACTGAATGTTTTAGCCGTTTTGTTTAATTTCCAGCCTTAATTACTGATAATACATGTAAACTAAACAATTTCCGGCCTCCAGGCCACCATAATTTTCCCTTTAAACAACCCGCTTTCCTTTGATTTTTTTTTTCTTGTTAAATATAAAAGAAAACATTCTCTGTTTATTGGACCTCTCAAACTGAGAAAAGTTTAGACTTTCTGCTCAGGGACCCATTTCAGATGACCTCACTCTTAATGAGTTTCCATCATGTGATTTCTATAAACATCAGGGTTTGGATGTCTTTTGCTGCTTGAGTTTTTTCCTAACCCTTTCACTGGTCCAAAAAAAAAAAACCATCATGTGACTTTTGAATGAACATGTGTGGACACGTTTAACCATAGATAGTCATAGTAACAGCTGATGAATTTTCTTCAGGTCCAGATTATTGGACTTGGGTTAAATGTCTCCTTCTATGGTCCGCTCCTCTCTTATCTTATCCCTCTTCTCCTCACTTCTCCTGCTGCTCTTCTTCTTCCCTCAAGTTATTTGGAGACATAATATTATTTCTCCTGATGCTCACAGACCAGAGGAAATCTTCTCTCAGTGAGGTCATCTTTAACTTTCTGTTTGCAAAATGAAGCGAGAGGATTTTGTCATAATATCAGTCAAGCGGTGTTTAGGAAGTTGGATTTTCAACACATATTTTCAGCTCGGCTGCAATCACTGGTGACCTTGTTGAACAGCCAAGCTTTGTTTAAACTCTCAGAGTCGAGCTGAATTTTTCCACATCTGATGTAATGATCCCACTGTTAACAAAAAAAAAAAAGCTTCTTGGATTGCTGGGATTGCGATTGAGTTTTCATGGTACAATACTGGCTTGTTCACTGAACTAAAAGTCTGTTTTATTTGTATTTTAGATTTCCAGAGTTGCTGAGCACTGGGTTTATTTATGCAGAGTAAAAATGGTTTCTCAGTAAAAGTCATATTCCAACCGCAAACTTCTGCAAATTGCAATAATTGTTTTCATAGGCATACACAAAGTAGTGTATAATTGTAAGGTGGAAAGTAGTTATACATAATTTTTAAAGAATTTACAATAAAGAAATCTGAAAAGTGTGGCATGCCATTGTTTTCAGGCCCTGAGTCAGTACTTTTGCAGACCCCCACCCTTTGTTGGAGTAACAGCCGTGTTTCTTTTTTGGTATATCTCTCCCAGCTTTTAAACTAAACTTTCTGCAGTTTGAGGCTTCCCAGCATGATACTGCCACCACCTTGTTTCACAGTTGGGGGCTGTAACACAAGTCCCAAACTGTTTCACAGTCCCACACATGTCACAAGTTTAATGTTGGACTCATCTGACCAGAGAGCAACTTCTCCACATGAAGGCATCACTTCTTATGATTCTATTTCAATAGTAGCTTTGTTCTTGCATTTTTTTCTCAAGACCCAAGCTTTATTGTGTGCAACTTTATTTATACTGGGTCTAATTTACACTCAGGCTGACATCATTTCCTAATCAAATGACCGCTAAAGGATTTTAGTTGTAGAGGATTTTATATGTGTCAGAATAACGAGTGCTTGATATAAATGCTCACCAGATTTTTCTGATTTTTATTTGCAAGATGTTCTTTCGCTTCACAGTTATGAACTACTTTATTTTGGTCTACCACATAAAAGCCCAATAAGATACAATTAAATTTATGCTTGTAACAAAATATGGAAAACACAATTAATGAAGGAAAGTCTGAGCACTATAAATCCAGAGAACTAGAAAAAAAGAAATAGTTGGATTTAAATCAGAGAAAAGCTGTTCATGTTGAAACAACAACGCTGTGTGTGGGGGTGTACGTGCGTGTGTTTGCGTGTGTGTGTCACATTGTGAATGAGTGTCTCTTTGTGAGGCAGGACTCCCACAATTCAATGCATCCCTGCCAGGGACAGGGTGAACCTTTGCTGAAACGCTGGGTCTATTTGTGTTTGTGTGAGTTACCAGTGGAAACCCTGGCTCAGTTCTCCAGAGTTTAGTTCAAATGTTAGAAAACAACAAATGTGAAAAAAAGAAAAGATGGCTACCCGAGGTCACGGATAGTCAACACAATGTATGTGTGTGTGTTTTTTTAGGCGCACGTGTTTACTGTGTCTCTCATAGATTTTTAGCAAAACTGTGAAAAGCAGATAATTAGCCAGCATATTTAAGGACAGACTTTAACTGCTGATTTTCTTCTTTATTTAGACTTACATTTCAAAGGTAAATGCATAATTTACCTTTCTTTACCTTTAGTCTTCATTTAGACTTACATTTCAAGGTAAATGCATAATGCAGCCAGTTAGTTTATTAGGGTTGGATTTAAACCTGTACTCTGTGTTGAAGTGAACTTTGTTGTTAAATGGTGCGTGTAAGTGAATTGAACTGAATATACTACTGTTTCACAACCTTCTACTGCCTCAGATTATGAACAGTTGTATAGAAATTAAGTTAATTGTGTTTAGCTGCAAAGCAGATACTAAATCTAATGGAGATTATTTATTTGAATATAGCCCATGCTGTCCATGCAAAATATAGGTATGATGCAAATGTGCAACGAGACATAATCGTGCAAAATATTTAACTAAATCTTTAGTCTAATGCATGTATGTTATTGTATTTCTGAAACATAACTTGGAAAGTAAGTTATTAAACTTTTTATACGGCAGCTAGTGGTACTTCATCCTCGTACCACTAGGTGGCGGCAAATGACTTTCAAAATGGTCTTTTTTTTGTTTAAAATATTGATCAACAGGCATCTCAGCTGCTCGAAGACCATAAGCAGATTATGTTGAATTCTAAGCTTGACTCAAGTATTAGTCTAAACTGGGTTGAAACTGAATAAGTCAGAAACCTGCTTTTACAGTTAAGATAATGAACTGTCTTATCAAAAACCCGTTTCTGTTTGCCTTGTAATTCTTGTTTTTCTATTTGAGAACAGATAACACCACAGTCCATGTTGTTGAGGTTGTATACTTAATGTCGTCCGGTAGTTTAATTCTGAAACCTTCCAGAGGTTAATCTTTATTAGCTATGACTGTTATCTACTTTTACTAAATAATAATGATTATTATTAATTTTTTTATATTCCACTTAATATATTCTTGGAGAGCAGCTGATTCTCTGTAGCCTGAAAATCAGCATGCTCCAAATCTAAGTATTACAGTATAGCAAAGTAGAGATACATGATACAACTCCAGGGGAGGAACACCCCACTAAGGCTCTTTGTTTCTCTGTGTGTGTTTATGCAGCACAAGTCATGGAAGAAGATAAAGAACATGGTCCACTGGTCTCCATTTGTTATGTCCTTCAAGAAGAAGTATCCCTGGATTCAACTGGCTGGACATGCAGGTATGCATGCACATGCTGCAGAACACAGACGACTTCCTGGTGACATAAGAAAGGGACGGTTGAATCCTAAGTGCTCTAACAGATCTCGCTGAAAAATGGTTGGCTGCAATGTTAGCGCTATACATCATCATGTTGGACCCCACAGAACTTGTTTGTTTAACGGAGATCTAAATCACAGCTGAAGTGACTTCAGTCAGGTACCTCAGACTCTTTCTGCAGCTGCCTGACTGTAAAGGTTTTTCTCTTCACAGGGAGTTTTAAAGCGGGTGCAAATGGACGCATATTAAAAGTAAGAAATTAGCTTCAAATCATCTCTGTTATTAACAGCTTCCTCATATTTGTAATTCTGATTTAAATGCTCATTTGTTAATGATGTCTTTTAGAAACACTGTGAATGTGAGCAGCGCTGCTTGTCCCAGTTGATGGAGGATGTGCTGAAGCCCTATGTTCCTGGTTATCATGGAGACGTGGAGAAGGATGGCCAGAAATACAACCAGATGGAGGATCTGCTGGCAGAGTTCGACTACCCATGTGTAATGGACTGTAAGATGGGAGTGAGGTGAGAGAATGCAAAATTGTTTTCACAAAATGTTTCACATAATGTACTTAATTCCACTGACTGCTCCAGGTTTTTGATCTTACAGAGGAGCCCGTCTGTTGTCTGAGATGTGAGATGGAAAGTTATTTTATGATGTGTCAAATACAAACGTAATTGTGTCATTGTGCAGCATTTTCAGCCTGGCCTATGTTAATTTATTTACATCTGTTTCATTATCTTCTGGTCTTTTGCTTGAGACCAGGAGACCTTTATCTTCTGCTCCCCAGCCAAATAAAATAAAGCATTTTATTTTATTCTATATTAAATAAAGCATATTATTTGGCTGAAAGCTGCTTTTTCCTTTAACAATCAGAGAGCAAAATAATTTCAATCCTTGTTATTTAATTTTTTAGGACCTACCTTGAAGAAGAACTAACCAAGGCTCGGAGAAAGCCTGCGCCGAGGCCCGACATGTATCATAAAATGATTGAGGTCGACCCCGAGGCGCCCACATTGGAGGAAAACGACAAGAAGGCAGTGACCAAGCCAAGATACATGCAGTGGAGAGAGACAATAAGCTCAACGGCCACCCTGGGGTTCAGGATAGAGGGAGTGAAGGTAAGACTCACAAAGAGGGACAAAGGTGTGTGTGAGCAGCTTTCCTTCCCTTCTTTCTTCCAACGGTCTGCGCTGCTGTGTGGTTAATTCAGGAATATGACCTAACTTCCTGTTTTTCCCAGAAACTTCCTCTCAAGGTACAGGAGTACCCTTGTCCTGTATGAGTTCTGTCAGTGTCAGCTGTGTCGGCCTCAGCATACGGTTCTGACATATTGTGTCCACACTAAAAGTCCCTTTGTCTGTGGGAGTCATGGCTATATAAGGACATTCACAACCTCCTGGTGGTCCGCTGCCATGATGTGGAGGATTATCCCCAGAAAAAGACGTGTGTGTGCTTTTTCATTTGGAAAATTATGCACAAATCGTCACCATTTCATGCACAGCCAAGCCTATAGCAATGAGTCTATTATGTAAGCTGAAAACATGGTAAAGTGTGAGTTGAGGGCAGATTGGATCAGAAACTCTTCAGACTTTAAGCCGTAAAGAGGGAAGAAAGTACTTTGCTTCTAAATATTACTTGGTTGCTAGGCAGCGAGCAGAATAAGAAAAACTAATTTATTCCTTCTTAAACCACCTAACTGGTGATTATCAATGGTCTCACGTCATGTAAAACCTGCTTGCTGCAGCGTATCACACCAGCACTGTGTTACAACTTTGAACATTGATACTTCCACATTTGCTGTTTTAGAAGGGAAGTGTAGTTTGGTCTGTTGTGATGGTTTTAATCATAGATGAGTTCATTTTAGGAAGACTCTTTACTACAAAGGCACTCACTGGCAGTAGATCTGTGACGCTTCTAAACATAAAACACTCTTTTTTTGGAGTGTGGGAAACTTACGATGACAAGAATTACTTGTGATCTATGAAGTGGAAAGCTGAAGGTTTAAAAATAGTTGCTGTGTGGATGTTAAGATTAAAAAAACACAAAGAGATATTTTCTTGCTCAAAGGCTAAATTTCTTAAAATGTCTCTTACCTTCTGCCTTCCTTCCACACATTGTTCGACTTTTCTTCTCCTTCCTACCTTTTCTGTCTGTCTGATTTCCTAAGACTGAAGCCTGAAAAAGGATTTTCACATTTCTTCTGCTTTTTCTCTTTTTTGTCAAACTTAAATGTTTCAGATTGTCAAACAAGTTATTTTATTTTAATATTAAATCATCTTAATAAATTAAAATGGAAACAGCTTTCAAATGGCAATTTCATTTATTAATGGAAAAAGGTTATCTAAACCAACTTTGCCCTGGGTGTAAAAATTAAGAAATAAGTTTTTCTGTCCTCTCTCACAACCTGAAGTAGGGTAAAATATTTTGAAATGTCTATAGAAATACAAGATCATATGAGAAACACATCCATTAACTGTCAGGCTGCAAATAGGTGCAAGGTCATTTCTTGGATTTTGCAACTCCAGAGAATGCCAAGGCCAAATCCACTGCTAACCAAAACGAGTATGAAGGTCTGACATAGATTTTCTAAATAATATTTTTATAACGTGAAAATTGTTGGAAGGTTTGCAGGTTATAACGTTTGACATAAAACAAATGTAGTGGTAGTAGTATGGTCTTTATTTACTTATAGGGGCAGGTTTGTGTGGGTAGCTGTTTCCCTTAATAAATAAAATGATTTGAGAAATGCATTTTGTATTAACTGGCTACATTTGTCTAATATGAAAAGTAGTTTGACGACCTCAAACATTTCAACATTACAAGAAAACAAATACAGAAGAAATTTGTAAATTTCATAACACTCTCGACCGTAAGATTAGACAGAAACAGTGTAAGCCATATCCTTTATTCCGAACTCTACTTACCATATTTAATGAGTCACAAATAAAGCCAGTTAATTTTAATTCCCTCTTGTTTTTTTCTGTAGAAAGAAGATGGAACTGTGAACAGAGATTTTAAGAAAACAAGGACAAGGGAACAAGTGGTGGCAGCCTTCCATGACTTTGTAAGAGGAGATTCGGAGATATTGGTGAGTGTTTTTCTAAAATACTCAGTGAGCCAATAAGATTGAACTTGTTCTAATTTATCATGCAGTTAAGTGATACAATGCTTATATATAATACTTACGTATAGAGCTTGCAGGGTTATTTAAGAATATATTATAACTCTAAGTAGCACATAACTGTGAAGTAGTTGGAAACTTCTATCTATCTATAACTTTTTTTAGAAATACAAATCTGAAAGGTGTGCAGTGCTTTTATTTCCAGCCTCGGTTACTCTGGTAACCCTAAATAAATAAAAAACTAGAGCAAACAGTTGCCTTAATTGAAAAATATAAAAAATTAGAAATGCTTGGTTGAGAAAGAAGAACTTTCTGGTCTTCAAACAAAATGCTAAGCATGGTGAAAGCCTAACACCTAACACTGCTCACCACATTTACAGTGAAACATGGTGGTGGCAGCATCATGGGGTGGGGAAGTTTCCGTCAGTGGGGACTAGAAAGCTGGTCAGAGTTGACCGGAGGCTGAATAAAGCTTAAAACAGGGCAAACCTGGATGCTGCTAGAAGGTTTTCCTTTGCTAAGCACATTTAAGACTAATTTTGTTCTTTATTTGTATTATTTTCCAGAACAAATATTTAACGAGGTTAAAGGAAATCCGAGCCACTTTGGAGATCTCTCCATTCTTCAAATGTCATGAGGTAAAGACATGCAGCTAGTAGGGGAAACATTTGAAAAGTTGCTTTGTAAGACTTGCAAAAGAAAACAAATATATACATCAAATTCTTGCTCACACTGAAAGAAAGCACTGAAAATATGCTCTGTGTGTTTATGCATGTAAGATTACATTTCTGAATGGTTACAGAGTGCATTGTTATTTTTTATTTTTTTGCTTTGTCACTGATGTATGGATTTTAGCAAAAGTCATTATGCAGCTTTATTATTTCAATTGGAGCTGATGGGAGTTAAACAGAAGCTGCTGGTGGATTTAATCTGTGTGTTAGTTCCAGTCCTTGTGACTTGTTTATTCAGTTTATGTTGTTAATGTAAAGTAAGCACACCAAATCACTCAGACACAGCAAGACTCATCATGGAAATTAGACTCTTAACTGCCTGACCACACACTTGCACACATTTTCACACTTTCGCAAACACACACACACACGCAGACAGACAGACATTTGGCACGAAGCTGAAACGAGAAGTGAGATGATGTTTTGAAAAGAAACAAACAGGCGTGTTCTTCTGAGCAAACGGCGGGAATCCTGTTTGGTTCTGGCCTTTGTGTCCATTTCTCTTGGATCATCCGGCTGTCGTGTGTCTTTGCAGGTAATTGGCAGCTCCCTCTTATTTGTTCACGACAGCAAGAAGCGAGCCAAAGTGTGGATGATTGACTTTGGAAAGACCACGCCTCTCCCTGATGGGGAGGAACTAACCCACCGAGCTTCATGGGAAGAAGGGAACAGAGAGGACGGCTACCTTTATGGACTCGACAGCTTGGTGGACATCTTTTCCTCCATGGTGGACTCTGAGACTTGAAGTCTGAAGGTTTTGTTTTTGAACCAAGTAAACTTTTGGACACACCACCATTAAAGCTTCCATTCATACTTCATTCTTCTGGAGAAACGTTTGAAACACTGACACTTTAGCTCACGACGCAAACCATGTGGTCCAGCTCCCCTTAGTTCCTCACAAGTGGAACTACTAACAGCGCCTCAGTTCCTCATAATTGAGTTATTTTGTGCTGTGGTTTAAACATGGGAAAAAGGTCAATCTTACATAACCTCATTTTGACAGCATAACCTTTTACTTAAGAAATTCCCATTGAAAAGCAAACAATATGAATCTTGTTGCCTAATACAAACCGAGACCTGTTGACGTACTTTAATATTATAAATAAATCCTCTGCAAAGGCCTAAACCAACAAGAGGTTACCTAATATTTGATTGCTAATGAGATCCTCTGCATTCTATTATATTATGTGCCGTGCTTTATGAAAGTATTCACACCCCTTGAACTTTTAAACATTTTGTCACGTTACACCCACAAACTTCAGTGTGTTTTTATCTGAATATCAGAAAGACCAATATGAAGTAACATAATCCTGAAGTTTAAGAAAAATAAATGTTTTTTAACATTTTTTGCAAATGACAATATGAAATAAGGTGCATCCATATGTATTCAGTTTTGATCAATCAAAGCTTTGTAGAACCACTTCTTCTCCTCCACTTCTGCTGTCCTGCTGTATTTTGATGGTGTCGAACCAGAAAAATAATACTAGGGCTAAAAAAATTATTCATGACTCATATTGGAGCTTAAAATGGCAATCTTTAACATTTCAACCAGGCTTTATTGTCAAACCTCTAAATCTCACATCCATTTGCACTCAGAATATAGTTTCTTCCCTAATTGTATTGTAATTGTGAGTTACAATACTAACTTACAACTACTTTCACTTTCTAGAGTTCTTCCAATAATAATGGTTGATTCTTTTCACTCACACACACATTGCATTTAAGGTGACTGCTTTTATCAGATCTCAGCACCTGCTTAACAGGTTAAATATTTGTGCTGTGAAACTGCAGCAGCACCGTAAGTTTACTTTTCATTAGGATTAACAACATCTGGCAGTTTTTCAGAAAATGTTGTTCCAATTTGTTGATGTGTTGGCTATTAGTGTGCTTGGGATTTCTGAAAATGCAATGCAGTATGTAGGTAATGGAATACACACTTTGGACCAGGATAAACAGTTCCATTGAATAGTAATAATAGTATAATAGAAAAGAAACCGTTTTGGAATAAGTGTCAGCCAGTGATTTCTGGGAGAAAAAGTTTAGCTGTTGTTACACTGCTAAAAGAAAAATGCTCAGATGCTCAAATTGTGTTTCTTGTTTGCAGATTCTTCATATTCAAATAAAAAGGTCTATTTTTAAATACCACTAGGTTTTCCGATACTGAAAAACACAGAAGTACTGTTGTTCAGTGAGGCATACACACAAGCACTATTGAGCCACGACGTTCAGCAATTCATATCTAAGAAATTCAATTAAATAAAAATGTTCAAGATTGCCCATTTAAACACCATTTAGCCACAAAATTGTTTTATTACATTTTCTTTTCTATTTTGTTTTAATGCAGTTTTAAGCATCAATTTCAAAGGGAATCTCATGGAAAGAGTTAATACAATTAAGTGAGTTTTTAGTCCAAAAATTAAAAACTATATATGAAGAAAAATTAGCCCAACAGGTTTACACCTCGACAGAGTCAAAGTTAAGCTAGAACATATTGCTTGATTCACAGTCGTTTGGGAATTACTCACCATGAGGAGGCGCAACAGAGGAAAACAAAGTGAATTTCCCAGAAGTTTTTGAAGTGTTATGAATTGTGACGTAATTATAACACTTAACATGTTTCTCTTTGGTTGCTCTGGGTAGTTCATGCGATGTACAGAAAGATTTATTTCGTTTTATGTAGTTTTGTTTGGTTTTTACTGTAACATAGTTGTTAAATCCTGTGGAACACTTACAGCCATGAACAATCCTATTTAAGCTACACAGTGCCTTGACATTACAAAGCCAAGTCAGAAAGCGGAAAAAAATTTGGGGGTTTTTGTTTTTAGGTATAAATATGGATTTCTTTGCTTAGTCTAACATGGGCGCATGTTTATTATCTCTTAAATGTTTATTACTTTGTAAATTGTTCTGATTTTATTTAAACAACACATCGTATTCTGTGGAGGCTTTACATTTTTTAATAATCTGGATTTATCATTAAACATGCTAGATTTAAAGAAGAGTAGAAAAATTGGGGATATGACAAAAAAAACAAAAACAATATGCATTTAAAACCGTATATATGAGATTGGTATGTTTGGTGTTGATTTTAGAATCATCTGGTAGATGAGAAGAAAATAAGACGTTCTTCACAGGCTGGCCGTTATTAAACATTTGCTGGTACAGTAAATAAGGAATTACTGTAAGTTAATGCTGTGCCTTCTTAAGGAAACAGATAGTCATCATGGCACCACAGTAATGTCTGGGCTGTTTTAATGAAATGTGCTAACTATTCATTTCATGCCAGCAGTCATAAATATTGCCTGTTTTCTTTTGTGTGCACTTACAGATGTTTAATGTAGGTGTTAAAGGTTTGTAGTTTTGCTGGTTTGTGTATTTATTTTTTGGACGGTTCCTTTAAAAATACATTTGTGGTGAAACATGTTTGTGTGTGATATTTTTCTATCTGTCTTGTCTGTCTGTCTTTCTATACTGTGCGTTTTACTTCTTCCAACGTCCAACTCTGCACTCCTTCCCCACACTAATTGCTGCATTTGCATGAAGCTTATTTGCCATTCAAATCACACCTGTCCACAACAGCAGCAGCATCCGGAGTTGCTGGGAAAGAAAAGACGTGATTCATGAGTGCTTTTGGCCAGAGAAGCTGTACATGTGCACCTCTGTTTTTTTTCTTTCTTTTTTTTGTGAGGCGATGGACTCAAGCTCATTCCTCAAGAGTGTTTGCGAAAGAAAGAAACTTGAGATGTTTTACTGTTTTCTCCCATATTGAGCAGATTGTAATTCCATTTTGACTTTTTATTGCCACTTATCGTAGGTATTAGAGCTGAAGTACTGTTTTCTAGAATTTGAAATCACAATTTTATTTCAACATTGATTTCATCTATCAAACAATTTGTATTAATTATTCATTTGTGCTTTTTTATTACTAGTAATTTCTCACAAAGTGTATCACTACCTTTTGTACTCTCTGCATAGATCTACAGAAGACACGCTAACTTAAGAGGATGCAGAAATGTATTTTTACTTGTACATAGGTGACAAATCATCACGTTAATGAAGCAAAAAACTGCAGGTTAGTGGCGCCCTCTACTGTGAATACTTCGTATTCACAGTAGAGGGAATACTGTGAAAACTGTCACTGACCGTGACAAGTTCTCTGAAAAGCTGTCAGCTTATTTTAGTTCATAAAGTATTTTTATGAAGTATTGAGGTGAGTAATCATAAACGTGCTGAAATCGCAATTTAATTTAATAGCATTATATTTTATTTAATTGCAACTTCTTTTTTTTCTTCACTTTTTTCTATAAGTTTTATTTCAAATCCCTAACCAATATAATCAGAACATAAGTCAGATCAACCTCGGTATTTATAGTTGTGTTGTGCATGAACATTTTCTTACAGTACAATGACAGTAGACTATAGAAAATATATAGTCATAAAGAAATTAACCTAAACAGAAATTAGGTTAATTACTGAAGTAATCAGTAAACTACATGCAACAATTTTATAAAGTTGCACAGAATTGCAATTCACTACACTTTATTCTTTGATTCGTAAATATATATATATATATATATATATCAATAAAGAAAGTAGACTAAAGAGACAAAATAGAAACTTTGGTTCAAGCTTTAGATTTTGGTTTAATTTCCAGAGAAACAACTTACATTTATCTCACACTCTTTAAATATCCCCTTCCTAAAATTCTTCAGGACTGTAAATGCCCATATTTACACTCCTGCGCAGGTAACAAAAGCACTTTTTAATTTCCCATCTTTCAAAGACGTGACTTTACAGACGTATGAAACGTCAAAACTCTGCACGCCGCCAAGTCAAGCGGAAAAACAAGAGTCCACGTCACCGCGCTGCCGTCTTACCACCAGCAGATGGCGCCACAGAACCAGTTGGTCAGAAACGTGAGTAATAAGTTATTTTTTGCTGCTTTTATGTTGCTGTCTGCTGGCACAGCACTTGGACATGTGTATATTTTGAGTGTAAATCTGTATGCCTGTAAAGTTCATTCACCTGACATGTAAATGAGCGGCCGCCGGAGCTTATCTGCACTGTTTTTCCTTCAGGAACAACACGGGGCCTCCCGGATATAACTCTCCCGACTGTAAACAAACTATCTGGAGCCAATGAGAAAGAGTGGGCGGAGCTTAACAGAGGAAAAAAAATATACACTCAGGGCCACGCAAAAACAAGGTTATACCGTGTAGATGCTTAGCAAAAGAGAAGCCAATGACTTCAGGAACGAGAACCGAGGGGGCAGGACAGTAAGCAGTGCAGGTGAGCCGTGTGAAAGGTTCCTCTTGATCGCAAAAGACAAAAGGTTTTGCGCCAATAAGTGGCTCTGGCTGCAACATGAAGTTGGGAAACAGGGTTTGACCTCGTGTTGACAGACAAGCCTGCCTGCAGGAGGAGCAGCGGGAGAAGAAGAAGAGGAGGAGGAGGAATCAATTCCTGCAAACAGTTTCAATAAATAATAATAATAACAACAACATCCTCTCCATATCTCAACTGTGCAACCGCAAAAGGGGAGTGTTTACTCTGCTCTCCACTGTTGACCTCTAATAGACTTGGAAGGAACCAGCAGCAGAGACTCTGCAGGACAGCTGCTGGCTGGTGAGTTCATCCTCAAGCCCAACCATTGATTTTCAAGCAACCAACCGTCGCGTGGGAGCAAAACAACACACCGATAACGCAGCTAATGCTGAAACGGCCGTGTGTTTTCCCGCAGCTTCAGCCTGAAACGGGTTACGTCGCAAATTCTTGGTCAGCGTGCTGACGTCCCTGACGTACGGCGGCGGGTCTATGGCCGCCTTCACTAATGCTAAACTTAGCGAGCCGCTCATACAAACTTTGTCCGGACTGCAGGACAACACGAGGCACAGAGCTACGGATGCTCCAAAACGCTCACAATGGTAGCGTGAACTCGGGAGTACATGCTCGCAAACAGCTCGTGAGTTTCCGTCACGACTCGCAGATCAAGTTAAATCGCAGATTTTAAAAGGGAGGCCGCCGTGGGCGCTTTCTGAAGTATATAGTGGCGTGACGCTTTAAAGGTGAAGTGAAACTGCTGCAATAACAATCAAGTTGAGGGTTTCGTAAAGGTATTTCTGAAAAGATGTTATGGCATAACATTGAATAGCTAGATAGTAAAAACTGTGTTAAGGTTTTTTTTTTTTTTTGTTTTTTTTTAAAGCAGGACTCGTGTATTTATCCGTTTATTTCTAATTATTTCAGTGTACAATTTAATATAATATATCATTCATTTTACTTGGATGTGGTTTATTGTTTACTCCATTGTCTAAACTCTTGATTTATTGTGCGATCATACTCTTTTTAATCTATGTGTTTTACTCTTGTTTATATGGTCTACTTTTTATTTTATTTTAAGGTACTTGAGTCTGATTGCAGTATTAAATGTGCTATAGCAATAAGGGCCCCTCTGTCTGACAGCTATTCTATTCTATTCTATTCTATTCTATTCTATTCTAGTTTCTTTGTTTTTAACTCCACTTAATCATCTCGATGAATCTGATCTGAAACGTTCTACACAGAAATGAAATTCTTTTGCATCCTGTTTGACATAAAAGCCTTTTCTGCATTTTTTCCACATTCGATGAAATCTATTCGAATGGTCAAACTGGGACTAATGTATGATTCTTGAAAACACAAGTTTGGTATTTTTTATTTCTGGAAAAAAAAAAAAAGTTAATCCTTAGTTTTCGCCAAAATTAGGCTAAGCAACTTTGTCCATAATAATAATAATAATATTCTGGGTGCAAAATGACGGGTGTATTCGGAGCAACAAACATGCGAAAACGCCACAGAGATAAACAAAACTTTTATGTTGATGCTCTTCTTTAATTGCCTCCAAAATCACTTGATATTGTAATGACCAACCTTCCCAAAACTATGTTAAGAGAAGAAGTGGTATCTTGCTTCATTTCAGTTTGGGTTTGTTGATAATAATTGTCCTGTTTAGAAGCCCCTATTAACCTAAAAAACATTATTGAAACCAATAAGTTCAATACAGAATCTAACTCATTCACCGAGATCTAACCCGTAGATGTTGGTGAATGAGAAACATCGCAGTGACTATAAAGACATTTTGAATAATCCAAGTGCAATGTTAAACAATAAATTAGCAATTTTATGTCTTCCTAATGATCCGCAGTTCTCTCTTGACTCCAACAGAATATACATTGCAGGACTAGCCACTCATGCGTTAAAGCAAAGGTGATTTGTATTCTATTCAAAAACTGTAGAAATAAATAACATGACATTGACAATTACAAATTTCACCAGTATGGCGTACCCGTTATAAGCCATTTGTAACAAACTTTGACTTAGCCATTTACTAACATGGAACCCAGACTAACTCCAGCTTCGTCATCTTTCAGGGAACATGATATAATTCAACTTTCCCCTGTAAGAAGTGGTGATGCCACCGCAATGGCGCTTCGCCACTTCACAGCACCAGGAGTCAGTTTCCCACTTTTGGCTCAGACTCAGTAGTCAAGGGCAGCGATGATTTACTGTCAGGGCTCCAGGAGGTACAGCTAGCAGCATTCAGACGGCGACTCAAGCTGCTCGGCTATTTCCATATCATCCTGTGGAGCAGACAACAGCTGAGGATTACATGTGTGTTCTTGTGCAGAGAAAGTTCAGCACACAATACGTCGCGTTAGCACAGAGTGTGAGCTTTAAGAATAGCCTCCAGGTTTTCCTCTTCCTCTCCACAGTGTTAGGTAAAAGCATTTCCTCAATCAATCTGTTTACCCACAGCTGATCTGTCTCTAAGGTGTTTAAATTAACGGTTTTATTAAGCTCTTAAAGTTGTTTGCTTTTTGTTTTGTGAAGTCTGACAAGTTGATTGTCTATGTATTCTTTGAGGTCGATAACAATTATAAATTTACTATTAACTGCATTGGATGTAATACCTGATAAAGATTGAGTAAAAGTAGCATGATTTTATGGTATCTTTATAATTCAGTTCTAAATAAAAACTTAGAGCATAATCAAATAGAATTATATCAAACAAAAAGCTACAATTTGTGCTATTATTGCTACAAAACAAAAAAATATATATATAATGTTTTATTTCGCTTCTTTGATAAATAGACCAAAAAAAAAAAAAAAAAAAAATGCTGAGCAAACACCGGCTAAATTTAGTGGTAGTTTTCAAGCTATTTTCTGAAGAAATAAACCTAATTTATTAGATATATTTTTTTATAATGTGTGAACTAATGTGTGAGCAACAGACAACCTTAATTTGCCTATGGGATTAATAAAGTTTAACCTAACCTAACCTAAATGTATTGCTTTAATAGGAATATTTGCTACAAGTATTTTTTGTGTTTATGTGTTGCTCTTTTATGGAACTGAAGAGAGGACAAAAAACTCAAAATAAAATGATGGTAAAAATAATAATAATAATTAATAAAACTGGTAGGATGAAGTTAGGGATACCATGTTCCTGATAAGTCGACTTTGACCCCAAGATCACATGCATGCCTGTTGCCCTGACAACACACCCTTCCTGTTTTTTTTCTTTTTCCCCTCCATAGGGCAGATCCTTCTAGTTCTGGCCAGGCTAAAAAGCCCAAATGCTGAACTCATTGCAATCTCATGTTTGTTATCTAATGCTAATTTTTACCATTCTTTATTGCTTCATGTCATCATTTATATGCATGGGGAAACTATGAGAGCCTTTTTTTGATTGAAACACGCAGCAAGCAACAGGTGGGGGAGGGGCATCACTGCCTCACTCTGCACTGTGACCAGTAATTGGTCACTCTTGGCACTTTCTGGGTTTTTCTGAAAATAACTACCAACCATAAAAACAGTACGTTTGAAAAAAAAATATTACTGTTTTTTTTTTTTTTACTATAATTTTTGTAACCTTGATGCTGGCAACTATGAAAACAATGTATTATTATGACGAGGTGAGAGGGAAAAATACCAACAGGATAAAAATTTTCTCTTTTCTCATGGAGCATAGAGGAACATAGCACTGAAAGAACGTTGGTATGGTTACTTGTTTTCAAAAGACAAATTCATGTGTCTGTGAGTAAACTTTCTGTAGTGGAAAATTGGACTAAAAGAGAGCAACCATTCACTCTTAGTAAGGCACCTATACAATTTACAATCGCTTAATTTGAGAATCTAGTTCCAGCATTTATTTACAACCATTTTTTGGTGATATTTGCAAAAGATACAACCGCATAATAACATAGGTTATTAGTCAGCTTTTCATTTGTGAATGAACAGATTTGTTCCCTGAAAATGACGGTTCACTGCTTTTACCTCCCAGTCCTGTAAAACAAAAGCCACCACCACTTGCCGTGATCAGAAGTCCAACTAACACATGTTAAACAACAAAACTCTAATATTCTGAAAAGATAGATGATTACGTTTTTGTTTTTTTTTCCTTTTCTTCGCCCATGTTCACATGATTTGTAGTATACGCAGAGCCGGCCTGAAGCAGGGAGATGACCTAATTACTGACTGCCAGTGTATGTATAGCGCTTCACGCATGCTCACATTTTACTAAGACTCAGCAGCATGAGCTGTTTCCACTGGACTCAGTCTGGACTGTATTGTGTCAAAGCACGTTGTCACACCATCAGTGGCTCACCTGTGTCATAACAGCTGTAGAATATTGCAACACGCTGGAATGCAGACCAAAGCTCTGCTGTTTAGATAAGACTCGCAGAGCTAATTTTCTTTGTGGCCTGAATTAACCCCGATCTGTTTTGCTTAGTGGTAGGTCTTTGAGATGAAGGTTAATAGAAAGCAGTCTCACAACTTGTCAGTTGTGTGTATATATATATATATATATATATATATGTATATATATACATATATATATATATATATATATAAAAAACCCTGAGAGCAGTACAGTGCGGTGTCAGGCCTTGAACATAAACCAAGCACGTGCACCTACGGTGACTGGTGTCCTGAAATAGCTGCAGCGTTTGTTTTGCACTCCTCCCATTTCGTGTCCAGTGACATTTTCAGATTCAATCTTGGACTGCATATTCACAGCTCGCCCGAGCAAGACTCACATTTCCCCCTCTGTGTGTGCGTGTGTGTGTGTGTTCATCCAAGCAGGGGACAGAGTGGAGGTCGTGTATTTTTAGGCGACAATTTAAAGTCAGAACAGCTGTGTATGTTTGTTGGCGAGCTCACTTATTGGCAGTGTTGACAAGTTTTATTCCTTTCCATTTGCTTCCTTGTCCATCTTTAGGTCTTTGTTTCTGTGGACAGGGTTACATATCTGAATGCATTTTTTATATTTATTTATTTTTTTATTTATATTAACTTATTATATGTCCCTGTATAAAGTAGCATTAATCTCTGTTGTTCTTTCTGTGTCCAGCACCATCATGGCGGGTGATATGATGTTGCTTATGCGAGGCTTGGCCAAGTTGAGCCAGGCTGTGGTGGAGACCCAGAGCAACGCCGTGCGCAATGGGACCGGTATGTACACTGTGTGACAGCTTTCTAACACTTTTCCCACATTTCTTTTTATTTGCAAGTTATTTAGCGGTTTATATAGCCAAATATGGAACCACATATGCTAATTGTGGGGAATTGAGATGCTATTTAGCTAGCCATGTTGGCTAGCAGACTGTGGAAAAAAGCTCCAGTTTTAGTTTGATTGGACAGAGATCTTTTGTGAATTGTGATTTTCAGGTTTTCTCAGATTCCCAGCTGGATTGTAATTCTGGACTTTGACTGGGACATGCTAACACAATGTAAATATACTTTGATCTAAACCATTGAAATTCTGACATTGGATTTATGTTTCTGCTGGTTCACCTTTAACCTAGCCTCTGTTATTTCTCCCCATCCACTGTCTCTTCTAAATAAAAATATCCTTTCAGCATTATGCTGCCATCTCCAATTTTCTCCTGGAAAACATTTGTATTGCCATTAACATATTTTCTTCCTCTTCATTTATGTGCTATTTTTTGATTTCACTAGGTTACGTAGAAGTTTGTTATTCATGATATGATAATCTGAGGGAAAAAAAATCTACCTTTCGCAAGTACCTTAGCAGTGGATTCTTCTTTTGTTTTCACTGATTTCTGTACTTAAAAAAAAACAAAACATGTAGTTATTGGCAGTATTAGTTGAAGGTATCAGGTAAATGGAAAGGAAAGACTACAGCTTTGAAAGTCTCCTAGCAACATAAGCTTATAACAGCCGCACTAGAAAGACGTCTCGGGGTCACACAGGCCGTCTTAACCCAAAGCTTTGTACAAAATTATCTTTAAAATTTATGTGCAGGTTTTTTTTCTGTTAAAAAGGTCCCTTTTTGTGTTGCATCGGTAAAAACCTGTCTCTTGTGCTTAACATGTGGCTTGGATGATGTATAAAATATGCATGGTGTCAGATCAGCTTTCACGGCATCTGTGCTTGATTTGGTGGACAGTCGTTCCATTGCCAATATGTGTCTCCAGCCGTTTTACACCTGGAGTTCAGGCAAGGCAACAAACCGCACAGTCGAGAGTATTGGTTTGGATTATGGCAAAAGGAAAAAAATACAACTTATCAGACCAAACTGTAAGCAACTTAGAATAAATGTATACCTTTAAATTCCTAATAAAATGTGCTTTGTGTTTTTATTTACTCAGGAGTTGCAGGCGTCGGTGCTGCTGTCCAGAGCGTCCAATCAGCCGCAGAGCAAGGCCTGTCTGTAGCCATGTCGAAAATACAGGCAAGTTTCCGTTTTATCGGTTGGTTAATCTGCGGGAGAGCGGCATCTCACTGGTTAATTTGTAACCCTTGTACATCTACCGTTTGCTTCCAGGAGCTGTCCGGCCAACAGCAAAGCATCTCTGAGTCGGAGTTTGATTTTCCTCAGGATGAGACGGCATTCACATCATCAGAGTTCAGGGAAGAACACGTGGACTTTACAGCTGATCACGCAGAGACTGTTACTGACGGAACAGCGGGGATTAGCAGCACGAGTGGGAAAAAGTCCATGTTTGAGGGATACAAAGATCCAAGCAACCAGTTTAGTGGTCACACGAGATCCTACCACCAAGATGCCAGGTTTGTTTCTGTTATTAAGCGCCATTTCTGTGGGATTGCATATGTAACGGTAATGATGTGTCCCTTGTGTTTTACAGGCATTTCCTTGGACATCAGCAGTATAACCACAGCCTGAGCAGGCACGTGTTGCAGGAGGTTAATTACCCACACCGGGTCAGCCAGTTCAGGACCTACCATCAGGACCAGTCCTCAGTAGGAGGACTGACAGCTGAGGACATAGAGAAAACCAGCCAGAGCAAAAGGGCTGACTCGAAGCCACACAAACAGATGGTAATTCCTGTTCCCATAACAACAGCTGGCGCTCGTACCCCTGTAAACATCAGCTTTGCGCTCCCGGTTTAACAACGTGATGCGAAGGTTTCATCACTTTGTGTCGTCTGCAGCTGAGCGAACGAGCTAGAGAGCGGAAGGTGCCTGTGACCCGGCTCGGCAGATTGGCCAACTTCGGAGGTACGACCACATTACTGCGTCTGAGTCTGTGGGTGATTCATCCACTGCTAGTCTGACTACATCTGCGGTCATGGGTGCCCTCCTGCGAGTGTGCACGTACATCAGCAGCAGCAGACTGTAACCATGACAAAAAACCCAATGAGTGAGCTAGATTATATTACTGCTTGAGTCCTTTCCTGCTTCACAGCTGCAACAAACATGCATCCATCCCACCGTTTAGTCTCTGCAGCTTACAACCACAATTCGTAGATCATGCTTATAAAAGAAAAAAAGAAATATTATCAGTGGAAATATTATCAGTGGTGTCATAACCATGACTAAATGGCTCATACAACTGGTATTTAAGGAGAAATTTAGAACAAAAATGTACAGACAATCTAATCAATTTTTATTTTCAAAGCAACAATTATTTCTAATCAAACATAATGGTAATTACAGGTATATTGGAGTCAACTCTGTATACGAGTTTAACATTCAGAAGACAAGACACCCGATTAAAATTTTTCAGTAAAGAATATAATAATATCTTTTAGATGTCTTCTCTTTGAGCACGGATCTCTAACCGCAGTCCATGGACTCTGAGTCCGTGGAGCCTCAGAGTCAGTAATTTGGCCGAATTACCGACTCTGCATGCCTCCTGTTTGTTCTGCGGGCTCCCGCTGACGGCCCAATTATTAGAACAAGGCGTGCTGAAGCAGAGACGCATGTAAAAGTTGCCGTTAACAAGCCCTTGAGGGCTGGCGTTTGAGATCTCTGTTTATGAGAGCTACAAGCAGATATTAACTGGTTGATTACTAAGGCGGCATGCCTGCCGGTAGCTGGCTGCAACAACCAATGTGCTGTTTGGAGCTCGCCAGCTGTAGTTTTGAAAAGGCTTTACTGTAAGAAGAGGAGCTGGGAGATTAATTTTAGTTGCCGCGTCATGACTTGATGTTGAAATATTTTCAAATGTCAGACTTTGTCTTTCTTGTAATCCTTGGATCCTTCTGTCTTTACTGCCTTCTGCCCTATATCTCCTTCTTCCTTATCTCCTTCCTTCCTGATACCGATAACTGGGTCATGGCTACTTCACCTGAGTAATTTTGTTACTTGAGTTGGTCTTTCTTTAAGATTGGGCCACTGGCTTCACAACCATAACTTGACGGGGTCACGGTGTTACAAGAGATATTCCAGTCAGCTGCCAAACTGGATAATTTGTAGAAATTAATGGTCAAAGACTTTTTATCTTCAAGTCTAAAACAGTCCTGTAATGACGGTTCTTAATCTCATCACTTCCAGGGAAAATGCTGCCAAAGTTACAGAGAATCCTCAAGACCCTGCTGTTTATCTACGCATGGTCATTTCTTTCAGACTAATCACAGTCCAATGAAGAAAATCGCAGATTGCAGCTCATCCACTCCGTAGCTTAAAGCTTCATTTAAGATGCTGTATACACGACCATATGTCGTGAACTTTAAGCTGGAACTTTGAAAGCGACTATACAGCGAAGAAAAGTAAACCCAGAGCGGTCTGGGATAAATCGGGAGAGGACAGTCAACACAAACACAGGCGTCAGAATGTAGCCGCAGCTCGTTTCCAGTCCAGCAGGATCTACTGGGGCCACAGCGCGATGCGGCAGGTAGCTGAGCGACGATTCCGCATGTTGACGGCCGTAAGTAACATTTAGAAGGTGTTGAAAAGTGTGGGCAGAGCAGGTTTGGTAATGTGGCCTCTGCTCGTCCTTCGCTCTCCTGTAACGGTCGGTAAGAAACGTCAACAAGTTCATTACCTTTCACACAGCTGTGTGTTTGGAAAATTTACATATTTTAGTATTGGGAGAAGAAAAACAAAACAGCGTCAAGGTTTATCGTCATGACTCGGTTGGCTTGTTTCCCCTGGCTACAACCTAGCTCCGATGTCTTCTTGCCGTTGCTGTGATTCTCACTGCTTTCAAAGATTTTGCTGAGGATTTAGAGGACTTTTTATTAGAGAAAATCATCTTACAGCAGGAGAACGAGTGCATAAGCTGTGCACTGTGGAAAGCAAATGTATAATTTTTACAATAATGTACTACAAAATATATTACTAAAGATATATATTTTAAAAGTTAAAAAAAACATAGAATTATGGAATTGTGGGTAAGACAAACATTGCAGCATGTCTCCAACTTAATTTTGAGTGCACAAGTGAAGATTTGTAAGCTTCTTAAGCCAGTGATAAGAAAGAAGTTACGTTACATGATGCCTGAGTTCAGTGGCTTGGAAACATAGCAAACAGGAACCCCGACTGGGGTATAAAAGTCTGCTGTCTGGTCTTTGATCTGTGATCTTTGTGAAAAAGATAGACGAGGTGATTTCAACGCTGTTTCCAACCAGTGCTGATACTCTGACGCGGATGTTTATTTCCAAGTGTCACCAAATTAGCCTACACTGATTTTAAAAAAAAAAAACAACAAAAAAAAAAAACACATATGAAGCTATTTAGCTTACAGGGAACTCATTTGAAATACAATCATTAAAATAAAACCTGCCCATATTCTTCCTTGACAAACAATGTGCTCTTAAGAAGCTGATTGGTTATCTGGAGCTGTGGCATGTGCCCTTGTTCTGGCCCTGAATTTTAAGTTTCTAATTGTTTCATAATCCTGGGCAAAAAAGTGTTTTTCTAGCCTTATGGATGAGAGAATATGAGGGTATACCTTCAGATCATCACCTTTTCCTGCATAGATAATCTTTGCAGCAAAAGTGCTCACTATTCTTTTTATGGCACTAATCAGTCACACATCCTGTTGACTTAAATCAGTTAAGGTCCTTTTTTTTGCCAACAAAAAAGCTGTCAGCCAAAGAGAAGCAAGATGGGACAGTCATGGAGGGAACATCCATGACTGGAAGTGCTTCCTGTTTTTAGTTGGCCTTACTTAAAGGCTCCTTTTGTTTCAGAAAGGGAGCCTTCACACTTTGAAAACAGTCAAAAAAGATTGTGAATTTTTGAGGCCTCATATATTCAATATAGGTTTTTTGCTCTTAAAAATGGCTGTATGTGCAGTTTTAATTATTTCAAGATGCAATTCAGCACAGGGCCAATAGAATAATGCAAATAAATATTGAAATAATTGTATGTGCTTTTAAGGTATGACTTAAATTTTTTTATTTAAGTTATTCAAAATCTTAATGTATAAATTGTAGCCATATTTAAATAATTATAGATGTATTCATTTATTTCCAGCTGCATTCTAAAATGGCATGTGTAAATAATAGTCAATTGACAGCATTTGGCAGTGCACATATATAGAGCAGTATTTTTGTAAACACATTGCTGCTCCGTTGGATCAAATGATGGACAGGCGCTTGTGCTCTTGTTGGAAAAGTACCTGTCAGTCAGGGATGAGGACACTCTGACTTTGGAGAAATGTATTCGTACTCGCCTCTAATTGCACAATTAGGAGTCCGTCTTTTGTTTTGCCTCTGCGCATTTAAAAGAACAGGGTTTTGCTGGGTTCGTGTATTCAGACTCCGTACATTTAGGCTGTGATCACTGCTGAGGATATCAGGCTGTATGTAAGGCAGTAAAGACGCAGAGCGTCCTCCTTTTTATCCACGCAGCGATACGGCTCAGATTTGTTGTGCGCTCAAGCCGCTGACTAACCGATTATGTAATGCAAGGTTACGTAAGGTGAAAGCGCAACATGGAGGAACTTGTTCACAAACAATCCTCTGCTTCGTGTTTTTATTATCAACAGATAGGTTCCTCAAAGGAAGTGGCTCGGTTTGCATTTCTCTGCTCCATGGCGGAGCTTTCATTTACTAAAGAGTTAAACGCCGCACTCTGCACACAGAGAAACACTGAATGTTTATATGTTTGCAGGTTGACTGAAAGGCTCTTTTAGGTCACTGCATGGCGGCGTTTTTGAGTGACACTGCTGCTTTGAGTGTATCTTTACCTATATGTAAAAATGCATTGATGTCTTATTTCTTTATAAATTAATTTAATGGGATATCTCTCTCTCTCTCTCTCTCTGTGTGTGTGTGTCTGTTTCTGCACAGGTTTAGCTGTAGGTTTAGGTATTGGAGCCCTAGCAGAAGTCGCAAAGAAGAGCATCGGAATGAACGGAGCTGCAGGTAAAGCGAATACGTCGAAGTAAAATAATTATTCGGGTGTGAATATTAATGTTTTGAACGTCTGTATTTAGACATGTATTGCATGTTATGTATTCTTCTCCACTTGAGAAGAAAACATCTCATCTTCTCTCATGCATGTTGTCACATGCTACCCACATTTCAAAAACCGCCTCCCTGATGAGCTCGCCTCTTAAGCAAGCGTTGCTTCTCTGTTCCAATGACCTACTAATCCTAAGCTGAAACAGAGCTCCCAGGCGTAAATCCCAGGCTTTTGTGCATCTGCTGGCTGGTATTTTTATCTTTTGTTATCTAATCCCAGCGAGAACGCTCCGGACACACTCATGAGCGAGCGACAGGTAAATATTTGTTAAAGCCTCCGAAGGTGTCTTCCTGACGGCCCGCTGACATAAATACGCACAAACACTCCCCCACCTCAGGGCGTTTTGTAAACAACACCCGGCAGTCTGTTGTCCCCGCAGGTGTACACTACAGCGGGTCACGTTCTGTTCTGGACGAGGTTGGAAGCGAGAAAGCGGCTGCTTTTGAAATACCTATAATGTTTGGTCGGGTTCAGACACTTTTTCTTTTCAACTGAGGACATCCATCTTGTCAGGCTCTGGCTTATTTTGTCTGTGGCCAAACCAAGTTGTCAGACCATTCAGAGCTCCTACAGGCAGGTTCAAGGGTCAAAGGTGTTGCACAAGTCAACAATACTGGTGTGTCCTAAACAGACCCCGCCTCAGGCTGCTGTCTTCCACTGCCTTGCAGGAGTAACAGTCTTTAACATCTTGTCACGTTACAGCCACAAACTTTAATGTACTTTGTTTGAACTTTATGTGACACACATACACAAAGGAGGCCTTGATAAAAATTGTAATTTTTCATTAATTCCAGCTGCACATCGTTTAGAGTTTGTCCAGAAAGTGAAATCTCTGCTCACTCAGTCAGAGTGGATAGGCAACCTCTTGCCACAGATTCTCAGTTGGGTTTAGGTCTAGATATTGACTGGATCTTTCTAAGCTTTCTTTAGTACTCATGTTTAGAGACGTTCTGCAGCTGCTTGGGTTTCAAGTCTTTTGCAGCCAGTTGCATTACATCTGTTTTTAGTGAAAACCTACCAGATGAGAATCAGTATATGTCAATGAAACCCAAATAAAATGTTATTATTTTATTTTATTTTTTTCCAGGTGAAAATAAAAAATCCGTTCTGGACTCCAGCCCCTTCCTGTCCGAGGCCAACGCTGAGCGCATCGTCAGGACCTTGTGCAAAGTCAGAGGAGCCGCTCTTAAACTTGGACAAGCTCTAAGTATTCAAGGTGAGCTACAGAACATTAAATTAATAACCTTTATTCTTGAAAACTTTATTCAAAACCTCAAGATAATGTTTGTGATTCACAAAGTGTTTTAGAAGATTGTGATGTCTGTCTAAGACGTCCTAAATGTGTTTTGTCAATGGGAGGCATTCCTTTTGAACTGATTGTGCAAAAGGAATGAAAACAGATGTTTTGTGGCCACGTCTGCATAATTTCTCTGTCAGTACTTTTGCACTGACAATGACCTGCCTGTGGATTACGATTTATTTGCTTTCAAGCAATCTTCAGGTAATTAAAGTACACTGCTAACCGCAGCAGACATGCTAGCGGGGAAGTTATGAACCCAGCTCAGGTAACGGCAATAAACACCTCGTCCTGAATTTGTTTACCACCGCTGGCCTGTCCCACAGCTCGACCTTGTCCTGGTTAGCTCCCTCTTTTGGTATTAATGCTCACCATAAACATGCTGGTCCAAACTTGGAAAGTGCAATTCAGGGAATGAGTAAACATAGCTGTACGTACTCAAGTAAAGGACATAATCTTCCCACTGTTTTCCAGTCAGGTTAGACCTGGCGCACACATGCGCCATGAACAGCAGAGCTGGGACGGCTATCTTTAAACCGGCGACAAGGTGATTCCTAAATAATGACGGAGGAGTTCTGTAGCCTCAGATACTGTGAATGGTGCGGATAATCTGAGTGGAAATAATAAAAATCGCTGCAGGCTTCACTGCCCTCTGCTGACATTTGTCCGTCACAGCAGGAATGCTGCTCTTGGATTGTTCAACCGTTGTTCCCTTTCACCACAAGTCCAAAATAGTGCTCACCTTCAGAGGTCCCAGCTGTTTCAAAGGTTAATAACAATCGTAGTCGCTGCCAAGTAGAGCGCAGTTTTCACCAAAACGTCTGGAGCTCCTGTACCTGCGCAGTTAATTTGTATATCAGAATTTATTTCCCAGTACAGATATGAGGTTTTATGTTTTTCTGTGTGTCTGTCTTAGTATAATAAGGATTTTTGTAAAGGATAATCTTAAAAAAAAAACCTTAGGTCCAATACTTTTTTGAAAAAAATGTTTCTTTTGCAAATTTTCAGTTCTGCTTCTGTGTCTTGCTGAGAAACCTGTTGTGTTTCTGTGTGTTTTAGATGATGCGTTTATCAATCCTCAACTCGCCAAGATCTTTGAGCGTGTGAGGCAGAGCGCCGACTTCATGCCAATCAAACAAATGACGGTAAGAGTCTTCTCGCCAACAAAAACCTTCATATTTTCTGATCAATGTAAATTAGTCATACGTCCAGTTTTACATGAAACTCAGAGATTTAGATTTAAATCAGTTTTTTTACATTTACAAACATGTTTCTAATGATTGAAAATAACATTGGCATTTTGAAGTGGTGGAACCAGATTTTTGACTTGAATCGGATAGAGAATCTGTGTAGGGACATAAAGATTAGGGTGATGACTAGGAGCAATTATAAGAAAGATGTTATTTCTGTAATTGATGAGACTTTTTCATTTATTATTAAGATGGATGTACATTTTCAACATTGTATCTTTATGTTAAAATGCTAATAAAGTTTCCTTGCACCATATATTTGCCTTTGCTACCAGAAAAAAACTTGATAACTTTAATTCCATTATGTGTGCTAGATGCTCCGCCTGCGCCAATGAAGAATTGCTCAACTCGCCATGCTAAATCCTCATAGGCTAGCATGGCAAGGGACCAGAACTTATCTTCTGAGTTGTTCATCAGTTCCTAGTTCCCAAGTGGACATTTTAATTCATATGGCAACCATGTTAAAGGTCTGAGAAGTAGATTGAGGATTGCATTTAAAAAAAACAACAAAAAAAAACAGACCTAAACAAAGTTTGTTTCTTTAATCTGGGATCTGATTGGAATTTTCAATTGCCTGAAGATGTAATAATACTTGTACTATTTATTTAAAATCACTTAAAAAGGTACAGTGAGGGCAAAAAAAAGCAAGACACATTTGTTTTTCTCCATCTGCAGAAGGCGCTGAACAGCGACTTGGGTCCAAACTGGAGGGACAAGCTGGCGTCGTTCGAGGATCGTCCGTTTGCAGCCGCCTCCATCGGGCAGGTGCACCTGGCGAGGATGAAGGACGGCAGGGAGGTGGCCATGAAGATACAGGTTAGGACGTAAACATGTGTGTGGACACAGGATATTCCCATGTTATTAGGACCAACAGGATTACTGCAGAGAGTGTGTGTGTACACCATCCATAATCTGATCCCTCTGATCTGTTTACAGACAGGTCAGAGTCTCTGTAGAACAAGTCCAACTAACACGAGGGAGGACTAATTGTAGTGGAACTACTAAATATTAAAGAGATTGAATTTAAGAAATGAAACTGCTGAGTTGAAATAAATCAAGCTACTTTTTTTTGTATGTTTCTGTCCTCAGTATCCCGGTGTTGCTCAGAGCATCAACAGTGACGTCAACAACTTGATGACTGTGCTGAACATGAGCAACGCTCTGCCTGAGGGTACGCACTCACCGAACCCATCCCAACACGCAGCATCCTAACCAACAGTCACCTCCTCCTTCCTGTTTTATTTCATCTCCTTTGGGCCTCTAAAACCTGCATTACTCTCACTTAGTCAGACATCTGCGCAAAGTCTCAGAGAGCGATTGTATCATTGCACATTGGAGACTTCTTTGACTCTTAGTCCATCCTGGTTAAGGGGAAAGAAATCTAACTATCAACACACACTTAAAACATTTGGTAAATGTTTTTTTTCTTAAATTAGTTTTTTTTTGTGCTCCTCTTTAGGTCTGTTTCCAGAGCATCTGATAGATGTAATGAGAAGAGAGCTGGCCCTGGAGTGCGACTATATCAGAGAAGCTCAGTGTGCAAAAAAGTTCAGGTACTTTAGAAAAAAAAATATTTTATTTTTAAATCTGCAGAAATCCTTCATGTTGCTTTTTGGTAGTTTTACATTTACAAGCCTTCCTGTGAGGATATTATAACAGCTGCTGAAGAAAATATATTTTATATATAGATTTTTTTTTTAAAGTTTTGGGTAATTGCAGGTGGTTAGTCAGAAAAACTTGTTTTGCTGTGTTCAGATTGATGCATTACCGCCACCTTGTGGTGTAGTTGGAAACATGCCACAGAGTTCTTTTTAAGAGTATGAAGTTGGATTTGATCATTTTCCATGTCTGGATAAGTACAGAAAATTGAAAATGGATTGTGAAAAAATTATTTTTGAAACTTTATACGCTTTTGTCCTCTAATGTTTGTCATAAAACTTTAGTAAATAGAAAACAACTTAAATATGTCAGATGGCAGCCTATATTTAAGTCTCACCGTGCTCAGTACAATACAATGTGAATTGTGATATGCAGATTTATAACACAAACTGCCTGTGTGCTTTGTTGGGCTCATGGATGCTTGCATCTCCCTCCTTTGGCGTAGGGAGCTGCTGAAGGACGACCCGTTCTTCTATGTGCCGGAGGTGATCGAAGAGCTGAGCAGCAGCCACGTCCTGACCACTGAACTGGTTCCTGGATTTCCCCTGGACAAGGCAGAGAGCCTCTCGCAGGAACAGAAGAACGAGGTGAGCCTAGTGATTTACCCCGGCCCGTTAGAACATTCTGGATTTCTGTGTTCCAACTGATCCCATTTCATTAACACCACAATCTGTGTGCTGTAAGTAAATATAAATATGTTGCAGTTGGCGTTAGCACTTAGCCAAACCAGAAATGCTTGTTTCTTCCCTCAGATCTGCCAGAACATCTTGTTGCTGTGCCTCAGGGAGCTGTTTGAGTTCAGGTACATGCAGACCGATCCAAACTGGTCCAACTTCTTCTACGATCCAAACACGCACAGGGTGAGTCTGCTCATAGCCTAAATAAGCTACGTAGTTATAATACTGTCTTCAGAGATGATGTGCCTTGCAAAAAATACTCATCCCCCTCGAACTTTTGCCCTGTTTTGTCCCAGTCCAGCAATAGGCCTCAGTGTGTTTTGATGGGCTTGTTTCTGACAGACCACAGAACACAAAGAACTATGCATGAATTTGCAGTGAAAGAAAATTCACTGCAAATTGCAAAATAAAGTTTTTAAAATAAATAAAGTTTTTATTTATTAAAAAGTTTAATAAAAACCTGAAAAGTGTGGCGGGTATGTGTATATTTTCATTGAGCGCTTCAGTTCTTCTCTGATTAGTCATCTGGCTTCATTCTCTTGTTTGTTCTGCAATGTTGCTAACAAACCTTTTTGGACTTATATTTATTAACTATAAGCATCGGGTTTTTATTTAGGCATATCAGACGTCACACTTTTCCGAGTTTTATTTCGAAAGGTTGTTTTTTTTTGTTCATGCTCCTACTTGTGTGCTGGTCGAACGCATAAAATGTCGGTAAAATACATGAACGCTTATGGTTGTTTTGCTGAATAATCAGTGCAGAAAAGTTTATTCCACAATTTGCAGATGAGATGGAGAGGATTACAGTAAAATAAATGAATGAGTGTTTCATTATGTATCACTAGGTGGCGCTGTTGGACTTTGGTGCTACTAGGGGTTTTGATCAAAGTTTCACAGACGTCTACTTAGAGGTAAGGTCATTACTTTATAAGAGTCTCTTCATAGCTGTATTTATTGGTGTGTTATTCTGGCAGGAATTCATTTAGGAGGCTAAATATTTTCTCCACATTTCTTAATCTTCCCATGCGACTAGATTATCCGTGCCGCCGCCGAAGGCGACAGAGAGGGAGTGCTAAAGAGATCTATTGATATGAAGTTCCTGACAGGATACGAGTCCAAGGTAATGATGTTTTTCTTCACCCGTTTCACCTCCCAAACTTCTGTTTACCAAAGATAGCTCAGAATGTGGAGACGCACCCTTACGCTGCCTTCTTCATCAGGCGATGATAAACGCGCACGTGGACGCAGTGATGATCCTCGGCGAGGCGTTCGCGTCGGCCGAGACCTTCGACTTCGGCGCTCAGTCCACCACCGAGAGGATCCACAACCTGATCCCGGTGATGCTGAAGCACCGGCTCACCCCGCCTCCGGAGGAGACGTACTCGCTGCACCGCAAGATGGGCGGCTCCTTCCTAATCTGCTCCCGGCTCAACGCCAAGCTGCAGTGCAAGGATATGTTCCAGAATGCGTATGAGAAGTACTGGGAGGGCCGCACGCCTCCCACTGTCTGAGCTGGTCCGGTGCGGATTCGACGGACTCGTCCTGGGGCCAACAGCAAAGTGCCGATCGATTGGACGGGAGGGGGAGGGGGTTGAGTTTAGGCAAACTGCAGAGCGGAGGATGTGAGGACAATGCGTTTCCTGTGTGACGTTTCAAGGAGCTACTACACAGTTTCAAAGGAACATCTGAAGCAGGAGCAGCAGCTTCCTGAACGAAAGGAGATGAATGTCGAAAAGTTGGAATAATCTCTGCTATTTTCGTTATGAATATTTTCTCATTTTTGTGTTGCTGTGTTTTTGTTTTGTTGTTCCACTTTTAGATACCATAAACGCGAAACACCTAAAAGTCAAAAACAAAAGGCAGAAAGAAATCATGGCATTAATAAGACTTTGTTGGCTTTTCGGGTCTCAATTTTGACCAATTTGTGTGCGTTGGAAACAGTAGGTAATTTTGATTTATGAATATAAGGAAAACGCTAATTAAGAATAGTTTAGTGACCGATTTGTTGGTGAAGTCCAGAGGTTTCGTCAGCTTTTACGCACAAGCTCTGACTCATGTTGTATTATTAGCTCACCGGTCATATTTCACTCTCGGTTTATAACTCCGTAGCTGCTTCAATTTCAATGGGACTAACATTGATGAAAATAGTTTGTCGCATTTAAAAAAAAACAAACAAACAAAATGTTTTGTTTTGAGGCATGATTTTGGTTAAGTTCTTCATTCTGTCCTGGTTCTGATTTTCATTCATTGTATTCCAGTCGGTTACAAGTCTAAAAACAAAAATGTACGTGTAGCTAACGCAAAACGAAAGATTCTTCCTGCGGTTAGTCATGAATGTTTATGAGACGACTCGGCGGGCGGGTGGGCAGAGGGCTCATCATCCAGACGAGGCACATCACTCGCCTGTGGGCTAAAATTGCTGCCCACACGCCGGTGATCTTTCCACGCCTCCTCGGCTACAGACTCCTCCGTCACCTGGCGGCCATGTGGCTGTGAAAGTTCTCAACGTTCTGATGTGTGAATGCAGTTTTAATGCTACATGTTGTGAAAAGAGAGAGAGAGGGAAAAAAAGCAAAGAGTAATGTGCCTGTCATTCTCCGCAGAAGGAGTTTAGCTTGAAAATGTCGATTTTTGTTTCTAATGACAGTTTCCAATTTTATAATCAAAATGCAACTGAAAGTTAGAACAATATATTGTATAGAGAGATTAAATGTTTAAGCCCTAGCCTTGTGTCTGTGTGGTATTATCAGGTAAAGCAGCTCCCACTCGGTAGAGATGTGCTCAAATTTACATCGGAAAAATCCAACCTTAAATTTTGGAGTGGAAGACGATTCAAAATCAAAAAATATTTATTTCATTTTTCTGCTTTTGTTGTTGTTTTTTTCTTTTTAGTTATAGATGCCACAGTTATAGGTACCTGTATCGTCTCCTTTCGCTGTGGATGCTACAGTCTTGAAGAGTCAAGAAGACTAAGGGAAAACAAACTAAAATGTAAGACACAATGTTTATTTCTAAATGTTTCTTGTCCTATTGTCAACATGATAATCATTCCACACACCATTGGATTCATCTGTTGATCTTTTCATCTTGAGATCCATGATTTTTAATCCTTCAGTCTGGATTTTAATTTGACAATTTTCCAAGTCTGTTTTTGTATGTCTGCTAATTCACTCTGGATGTAAGTACATCCACACTGGAAACATTTATGGCAACGCAAGTTTTACTTTTGCAAACCTAAACGATCAAAGCTAGTCGCAGTTCACATCGTTGTCCAGCATGGGGCGCTGTGCTCTCATGAGAAACCTCTCAAGTAACATTTCAGGTCTTGAAATGTTGACACTGCAGTGTTGGAGTGAAATGTAAATGTAGCGGTGTATTTTGATGTTTGTTTTACTTATTTTTGACCATATGTTTTACAAACAGCAGCAATGATGAATAAGTTTCTGAATACGATGAGCTAAATGGAAGCGCATCCCCAAGACTGGAGAAGATGCAAGCAGCCAGATGGGTTATTATCTGGAGCACAGCTGGCTAGTGGCACGTTAAGAGGTTTAATATGTCAATTCTTGGTTATAAAACAATATGCTGTTGTCGGAGCTGTGAGGCTTTAGAAGCAAAAAACAAAAAAAACATGATTAGATTCATAGATGACCCCCCGAAGCCCTTTAACACCAAACTCATTTGTTGAACATTTCTGGAGAAAGCGAGAGAGAGAGACATTGAAACTTGTATATTCTGGTATCTTTATTATGGTGCAGTTTGGAGAAAGAAAATATTCCCCAATTCAATATAATGTGAACGCAATTTCTTACATTTGCCTCCAAAAGCACTCATCCTCTAAATGTAATTAAAAAAAAAAAAATCACACTATGACCACAAACCTCAATGTTTTTTAATGGGACTAAAACAAAAAAAAAAGTTCTTAATTCTGGAGTGGAAGGAAATATATGTTTATATTGGCTTGTTTTGTTTTGTTTTCTTTTTCACACCAAAATTCAGAAATGATTGCTGTGCATTTGAATTAATACTACTTTGAACTGCCTTCCATTGCAATTACATCCACAAGCCTCTTGAGGTATGTTTTGACCAGATGGCCCCTCCAATAGTTGATTTGCCTTTGGACTTTAATTAGGCCATTCTAACATGTGGGTATGCTTTAATCAACGGTAAATCACTCCATAGAGGGGTTGTCTTCATCATTTAATTTCAAAAATTAAGCTGAATGAAATCACTATCCGGTAATACTTACCTTAAATGTGTATTTTAAACAAGACGTGATAAAAAGATGTAAAAGTGGCTTGTAATTTAGTGAATCCAACATCTCCGTGAGTCGTGGTGCTTAATCTACAGTGATGGAAACTATTATATTTTCACAAATATTTCTTTTTATCATGTCTTTGGTCGTGTGTGTGTGTATTTTGTGACATTGCAGGGTTTTGAGATGCTTCCAGAGTCAAGTAGCTGGAAGGCATCTCTGAATCCGCCTGTGTTTACAAGACTTAAGAGCTCAGTGGGAGCGTTGGGAGGATGTTGCACTCTGAGCTGTCTGGCCGCAAAGAGCAGGCAGTAACAAATCCTTATTTGGAGAAACAGGACAGCCAGCGAGTCAGTCAGCGAGTCTCAGTGCAATAATTTCAGACAAACAGCTCACAAATCAGGCCTCAACAGTTTACTTCAGTGTGGTTTGGCACTATTTTTATACCCTCACAACCGTGATTTCAGTAGAGCTCGTTAGTGAGGCTTTTCTTATGGGAGTGGGGGGGTTTTGCCATGGAAACAGAAATAATCTTTTTGTAGTTTTGAGTAATTGTGGAATTTGCTGCAGGAAAATTGACAAAAAAAAAATTGGATGGAAATTTATTTGAGAAACTTTTTTTAGTGTAACACATTTTGGTGTTTCAATGTTTCGGCAAGCATTTGTAGAGCAAGCATGTTCAGGCGTTTATTCATGAGTCAGAGATAAGTTCACACTTTATATGCAATCATAAAAAAACTGAACATACAAATGAAGCTAAGGCTGACCACATGGTTGCTGCAGGACAATCAGAAACTCTCTCGTAGCCACCGCGGTTGAATTTACAGGCAGGAAAAACTGGGAAGAATACATTTGTGATTTCAATAGAAAAAAAAAAGTACACAATTCAGTAATTAATGTCCACACACACACACCGACGAAAGTGCAATATTAAGATGACTATTGCATGATTCCTCAAGCTGCTTATGTTTATAGTGCCACAGAAATAAGCTGAAACTCCGACTTAAAAGTTCTGAAATCTCCACTTGTATTTGCAAGCACAAGAAAATATTCTATGGAGCCAAGTGACAAAAGCTGCCCAATCCAACAGCTTGTTTTGTAATAGCTTTCTCCCACTGAAACACAAAATAACAATTTAAAAACAAGATTTTGTAATTACTCTGGTTAGCTTTGTCTGATTAAAAAAAAACAAAAAAACAAAACAAAACAAAAAAACTATTTGCTCATCTAAAATAGTTAAACGTAAAAGAAAAGCAAAGACGGAGGGAGCCAAATACGTTTTCACAGCACTGCATGGCCAAAAACTCTAGCACAATGTCATTATTAAACAACGATACGAGGATTCCCATGACACATACCAGAAGTTACTAAATATATACTTACAGTGCTATGTTTGATGTGGATGCTTAAACTGCTTCTAAATCTAAATAAAATGAAAACACGTCAGTAACACTCACTTAAGCGAACATGGATCAGTTGTAAGGCATTGAATAACATCACCTTTACAGACATCATTCATCGTTATTATCATCATCATCATTTTCTTGCATATAAACACTGTATAACATGAAAAGACATAAAAACATTGTTTTGTTTTATTTATAAATATATATATATATATATATACATATATATATGTATATATATATATATATACATATATGTCTGGTTGGTCGACATACCAGACATTGTCGTAGTGGATAAACAACAGAAGAAAGCCGTTGTGGTGGATGTAGCAATACCGAGTGACTGCAACATCAGGAAAAAGGAGCATGAGAAAATTGAGAAATACCAGGGCCTCAGGCAGGAACTAGAGAGGGCCTGGAAGGTGAAGACCACAGTGGTGCCTGTGGTCATCGGGGCCCTCGGGGCAGTCACCCC
>CAEGAD010099936.1:0-59093 GCA_903067055.1 Poeciliopsis paucimaculata | reverse complement strand
TATATATATATATAAATCTACTTTTCCTATTCACTTAAAGAATCATGTTTATAATTTCCACTGAGCCAAAACAACCCATGGAAACAAATACTTTGTGCTAATAAGAAAATTTTAACGCTAGCAGTTTTCTCACAAGCTATTTTTGTTCAAAAGCTCGTTATCATGTTACAACCACAGAAGGAAAAACTCGTATGGCCACATTAGGATATTTGTTCTCCAAGTTGAACAGCATGTTTTCAATGATAATGTTTTCTTCTCCTTGTTTAAATGTCACGTCAAAGAAAACGAACGCCCCCTTGTGGTATGCGCCATGTAGGCACCGTAAGAAAGGTTTTGAGACTCATATTCTACTTATGAAGCCACAAAACAAATAATGTTCAGACTCTTTCTAGACATTAAAAGCAAGCATGTGTAAACTGAATGATTCTATATTGATTATGGATGTTTTACATTGTATCCATTAGGGTCATATTCATGTTTCTGTGGTTGGTTTCTTGTGCATGCTGGATGTTTGTTTCTGTGCCGGCAGAAGGAGTGGCTCTCCCCGGAGTCCCAGTGACGTCAGAGCCTCCACCCTTGGAAGTTGAAGCTGCTCTTTTGGGAGAGCATTTTACCAAATCATTTGATTTAAATAGTAGGCTACAGAAACAGAAATGGGGCATTCGAGTCAGGTGGCTGAAGATGACCACAGCTCTTCCAGGGACGCATTTAAAAATAGGTTCACCCAGTGCGTTTTCGCCAAGTCCCATCTACCAAGTCAACTCTTCATGATGCCTTCATGTACGCAACCCACGCAGGCGCCAAACTTTAATCTCGCGACTTTACGGAGAGGCACTATGTGTGTGTTTTGTTTTGAAGAAGATTCCAGGGTAAACAAAAGGATTTATTTCACGTTTGACGCAACTGTCACGCCTTTTCCCGCTGCACCATCCGGTTGCTGGAAGTTGGCTCCCCGTCAGTCCATTAGAAAAAAGAAAAGAAAAGCTCGTGCCTGGTTGTTGTCCCAGACACGAGTCCCCCGGTTCTCCACCGGAGTTTCGCGGCGGCAGTCTCCTCTGTCCTGTTTGAAAATGGCGACTGCCACCGTAGTGAGCGCGAGGTCCCGCCCCTCTGGTTGTGTCTGTGTACGCGCACGGGGCGCAGTTCGCGCGAGTCGCTTTAAGCGTATGCTGCTTTCACGTGCTCCTCGAAAAGATAAAAAGCGGGTAAACGCAGACTTATTTGGAGTTTTACATCAATATCACCACAAATATCAAACACAACGCAGAAATTTAGCCAAGGTTTTCTTTAACAATAGAAGAAAATGGTAGGGATTGGAATCCAGATCAACACATGTTTTTTTCCTCTCTTTCTTATGAAAACGATGAACAAACAATAAACAAAACAAACAAACAAAAAAATCCAAATGCAACAGTCAAACTTTTATAGCAAGTACTTATCTAAATACAAGCATCTTGAAAGACATTTAAAACGAAATGTACAGTGGGACAGTATGTTAAGCTTGCTGCTGCAAATATAAATATATATATATTTTTTAAAAAACATAGTTTTCTACTGACACTGCATAATCGGTGTGAAGCAAAGTTTTATTGTGCATTTCATTTTTACTCCGAAGGTAACAGCTTCAAAGAGAAAAAATCCCAATCCTGACTGTAAAATCCAAAATGTCTGCTTTGCATGTTAAACCTGATGATATTTACAGTGAAAGAAAGAAACAAACAAAAAAAAGGGTTTATTTGTGTTTCTAATCAGTATGCATCTTGCAACAAGGCATGCACAACTTATATAAAATTTGCGACAGTAGCGTTAAAATTTCCCAGAGGGTTCTGCGCAGTATCTTTGCTGTGCCTAGGACTGCACATTTCTGGACTGAGGTGTCTGATGTTGTTCCTGGGATCTGTTGTAGCCACTGCTCCAGTTTGGGGGTGACTGCCCCGAGGGCCCCGATGACCACAGGCACCACTGTGGTCTTCACCTTCCAGGCCCTCTCTAGTTCCTCCCTGAGGCCCTGGTATTTCTCCAGTTTCTCCTTTTTCCTGATGTTGCAGTCACTTGGTATTGCTACATCCACCACAACGGCTTTCCTCTGTTGTTTATCCACTACGACAAATTTCTGTTGAAGTTCTGATCAACATTGTTACTTAGTTACAGGTGCCACAAGACCCATTTCTCTAATTGGCTGTGACACCATGAGTCACCAGTAGACGATGATGTGTCTAAAAGTGAACTTTTTGTTACATATACCTCTGAGGTGTTATTCCATACAAGCCCTTTTTACAAACCAGTGATCTTGTAGCACTTGGCTAAAAGTATTGTTAAAAGTGTCTAAATTGGTGCCTAAAATGGTTTATAATTATTGATCAATTGTAAAGTTCCAGTATTTTTGTGTTCTACAGTCACACCAGTGTGGCAATAGCATCACACAGAATCGTCAACCAGTTTCGCCATTTAGTTCTTGTGTGTAGGACAAGGGACACATCTAAAAGTTGAAGGACTGCAGCCCACAAATACTAGAGAGACCATTGCTATGAAATATGATATATTCACTTTAATTAACACCTCTTCTGCCTTACTTTATGCACCTACATTAATTTATTGTGCAACTATTTTTCCTCAAGATTAGTAACCAATATTTCTCAGAAATATTTACTTCTGTTAGAAATCACACTATAGCTGTATTATTGATATTTTGGAATGCCCTGACACTCTCAATGCACTACACAGACTCCACAGGTTATTTTAAAAACAACTAGAGAAATGTTATTCAGACAGGCTTTTGCTTGCTGTTGTTTTTTCTTGATGTATATGTTTTGTCTTTGCAGAGCACTTTGTGATGTGTCTGTGAAAGGTTTTACAAAAATATATTACCCTACAACTCGTTTTATATACATCATAGAATTGTTTGAGATTACTTTATTTGACAAAGAAAAGTTTATTAAGAAATTTAAGTTCAATACAGGTTATATATAATACAAGACTGAATAATAAAATTAGAAGCACAGGTTTCACTGAGAGCTTTGCACTTTGTACACAGTAAATATGCTTTCGGGTGCTTCCAAAAAGTTTGATCCCTTATGCCATAAATAACTAAACTAATGAATCTTGGTAGTATTTGGAAAATTATATAACAAACAAACAATGCAAAACAATGCATCAGAACAATTTCAACACAACTTGTATCACTAGGGGTGTTGCGTATGAGTCAAGCCTGCTTGTGCCTCTCAATAATAGCATTCAGCTACCTTGATATTAACTGAGGTTTGTAGGATCCCTTCCTGAGTTATTGGTCATTTAAACATTTCCCAATTAAACCTCAGGATAAATTTGCTAGATTATTTTCTCCTGTGAATATCTACTTGTATATATTCACATAGCTTGGGAGTTGGTATATAAGACTTATGAGATTAATGGCCGATTCTTCTCTAATGTCATTATTTGTCATTGTTTGTCAGGCTGTAGTGAATAGTTAATTGTTTTAAAATATAACCATCTGTGAATGTAACAAAACTGTGTTTGAAAAAAGTCCAGAGTTTAGTCCTTAGAGTTTAGATTTAGTGGACTTATTTTAGGTCATGTATTTTGTTATGATTCATGATTGCAAACTCACTTGCAAACTTACAAAGTTATTGCACTACATCTTTTTGCAATACAGTTGGGATATCCTGACATTTCCAGTAATCCTCAGAGTTCAAAAGTCAAGTGATGCTCCCGGACGAGCAAACAGCCATCTTGGTAATCCTCTTTGGACTCTAGTTGTAAAGGTCAGGCACAGAGGGGTGGGTTGTTATTTGGGATTCAATGTATTATCCCCAGTAGAACCACCAAGGGGTTCTATTAAATAAGTCTTCTGAGAGAGTTTGTTGTGAATGCTGTTAAAGAATCAGTAAGAAAGCATTAGACTGATTAGTTGAAATGTCTGTTCAAATTACATAAAACAAAGTGCAGATGATTAAGGTTAATGAGATTAGAAAGATTGTTTTCAAACTAATTCTCCCCACACAAGGCCTTTAATCAAATCCACTAGGAGATCAACTTTATTGCTCACATAGCTAACTACTTTTCACTTACTTTAGTTTAGTTTACTTTATGAAGTAAACAAACAAACAAAAAAAAACAAATCAAGATCCAGGATTTTAAAATAAAATTCAACGTCATAAAATATAGTCTAAATTGTACAGAAATTGTTTTAAATTAAATCCTGAAATTTTTAACCATGCAATGTGTTAATAAAATAAACAAGGAAGTCTCCTATTTAAGTAAGTAAACAACTTGGAAAAGTATTAGTAAAAGAAAAATATTAGGTGTTAGATCTTACTTTGTCAGTAAAAAATGTATATAAAAAGTTCTCATCTGCACCAACTACCAAGTACAATGAATTTCTATTATTCCTAAACAATTATTTTGAACTAGACAAAATCATTCCCAGGGCCGTAAATGGCACATGGGCCTCCTTTTGGAAACCCTGGAGTTCCACCTTTTGATTGTTTAAGATATGAAATACAATTTGTTAAGATTTTCCAAGTTTTGTTTCCTAAAGGAGGCGTCCCAGTCAAGCATGGATTTCCTTAATATGCAGATTGTCCATATTGTTTTCAGTTGAATTAACTTTAGGCGATAACTGTATCTTACTTCAGTAGCTTCACATTTAAAGATAGGATCAAATTACAACACTGAAGAAAAGCTGACCCATTTGTTTCTGAAAATGTGATGTTTAAGGGTTTTCCGCTTTCACAACACTAGGATTTCTGTGCCATTAAACAGTTTAGAAAAGTCTTTGAGATATTCTATTGGTGCTTTTTTTTCTAAATTTCAGATAAACCCACTGAAAGGAAATTTCTCTATTGACCAAGAGCGTAACAACCTAATAACTTTGCAAATTAAAGAGGTAGATTAGGTAACAACTAATAGTTTTCACTTCTGTTGTGTTTTACAAAACTTCACACATCTTCTGGAAGTTTCTGGTGAGATTTAATGGGCAGTTTTGATGTTATTTCTTATTTCAAACTTCCAGTTTGGATAAAACATACACATTAGGAGGCCCAACACTTTGATTTTGTTTATGTCTACTGCCTTGTGATGTAAGGCAATGAACTTTTCTATTTTTATTTACTAATGATAACAATATTCCCCATTTCTTGTTCGCCTTCCTTTAAGCTACTGAGATTTCTGAAAAAAATAACAACAACCTGATGTTGCTACAAAGAGGATTATTTTGTTGTCTTTGGGAACTTCTGGTTGCATAGGGTGACTTTATGACTTCCTGAGGTTACTTAAAAGCATTTGACTAAAATTCAATTTAATTACTGAATAAATTAATCCCTTTTTAGCCAGTATTGTTAACAGCCTACAATTCCCTAAACTGTGGCAAAAAACATCTGTGTATAGAAAAATAGTAAAAAGTAAGGATAAAAAAAGCAAAAAGTAAAAGACTCAGCAGCAAAATGTTTAGTTCTTTATTGCCCTCTTTGGTTTGATACAAAGATTCATTACAAAAATACAAAAGTAGTTATTAGAAAATATACAAAATTATACAGATATTCCAAAATTAAGGGCTATAATTTTATGATGATATTATTGATACAAACAAAAGAATTAAACACCTACGCTAACAGAAGAAATTCCTATCAATTTAGGATGAAATTTCTAAAATCAAATAATGTAACTTCTCAAATATATATATTATATTTCAGAATATTTGATAAAAGCTGAAAATTATAAATATTTTTATAAAATAAAAGCAGTAAGTCCTTCAGCATTGGCAGGTCTCTGTATTGAATTAACACCACAGCTTTAGTAAACATTAAGACTCAAAATTTCTTAAATTCCCTTCTATATAATTTAAAGCCATTTCTACTTATTGATGATTTGGTTAGAGAATTTGCTCTGGATGCAAAACAGAAAAGATTTTATGTGACATAATCCATAGAGTTGATAGAATTGGTATCAAGAACGCATGTCCTTCTTTATTGTCTTTGTGTTTCTGCTGATGGTTGAAAAATTTAAAATAAAAATTGCAATCTGTCATCAATACATATTTTGTCAAACAGTAAAAAGGGTTCGGTATAAATATCGCACTGAATTATTGTGACTATAAAGAAACCTAATAATTTAGTTGTGACCTGATGGCTCTTATCTACAACACACCCATTACATCTAGTTTACAAAAGCAGACACCCTGCTTAGATTGGCATGCTTGTTAGAAATAAACCAGTACCAAATGCTGTTTAGTAAACAAAGATATTGAATATGTTCTCTGTAAAAGAACACTGTATCTTTTGAGGATGTATTTTTTGTTTGTCTGTTTTTGTTTTTTTTTTTTAAATACAACATTCTTAACAGCTAGATTGTGCATTGGTGGTTGGGGATTTTGTTCATCTATACCACTTATAGCGACAACAGAAATATATATTTTTTTCCAAACCATAAACTGTCATGTTTTTCTAATCTGTGAAGGTGCTGTAAAGTCATCTGTTTAATGTGAGGGGTGTCATGCTGTAGATCTCAATTGGTAAAGGTTTTTTCAGGATTTTTCTTCTTTTTCCCTCGACTTTTCCTGCTGTCCTGTGTGGTCACTCTGTTTGACCACATCACTTCCTGGAGAGGAGCTGGTTCTCCAGTTGCTCCAAACGGGCAGCCATAGAAGCTAGTGGATATTGTATTAAGGAGCAACAAATAAAAGAATGCTGCAGTTTCTGCTGTGTTTTAGTGCTTTGCAAAAGTGTTCAGACTCCTTAAACTTTTTCACAAATGTTACTTATTTTTCAGTTTCCCTGAAGCCATACCATTCCAAACCATAAATATACATAAAAAGTACTACTTGCATGCTAAAAATTTGTTGAATTATTTCCAAAGGATATGTTTTTGTGTGAGCTGATCCAGACTGTTCATGGTGGCCTGCTGGAACTCCACCAGGTTCTCACAGGCACATGGATCCTTTACTTCGACCTCCCCCTGACTCTCCGCTGCAGACAAAAAAAACCCCAAAACATTCTGTTCTCACAAAGCCATTACATTCATTATTCATTTACAATTTTGAGATTTTGAAGTAAAGGTCATCAAGTCTGTCAAATTTCAGACTTCAAATCAACATATATATGATTTATTGTAATTTTCTGTTTTCTTATATTTTAATGCAGTTTCCTGAGAAACTGTCATGTTATAAGTTTGCCAGTAGATGGCAACAAACAACAGGGAGTCTTCTGTTACTGAATTACAGTACTTGACCTGATGGGTGAATATTGATAAATGCATAGTGAAATAAATAAAACAGGTTCTTTTTTTCAACTCTTCAACTGATAATGTAAAAAGCAAGTGGCAGACATCTCACCTACTTGGCTTTATAACTTCTGTTTTATCTGAACTTCACAAACAAGCATAGGTGTTGTTGACATTTCTGTCTGTTTTAAATCGATCACATTGTAAAACAAGATAATAAAACAAATATTTTTATTAAATTGTTCTAAGAGATTTGTTCCCTAAATCTAATCAGTCAAGAATGTTATGTTAACAACACACAGTAAAACAGAAAAAATAAAAAATCTGAAAACAAAGCAAGGAAAAATTATTGATTCTTGTTATTTTTAATCTTTGTAATTTCACCTTCCTCCTCATGAGGACTTGATTGTTTAGATCTTTTCGTCAACACTATGGCCTTGGTTGTTTCTTTTTTTTTTTTTTTTTACCTGGGCACACATTAAGTTTGAGGTTGTCTGCGATGGTGTTGATGGCACTGAAATCTGTTGTGTAAAAGAAATGTTTTTCCACAGGATCAGATGCAATCTCACGCAGCTCATCTTCCACAGCTTTGCCCACACCAACAGCATACATAGTGATTCCTGTGAGCATGCAGATAAACATTAACTCAAAATGTATATTAAATGCATTAAAATGTTCAATGAATTTGAAAAATTCACATGAACTCATAATAGGCATGAATTACATATTAATTTTTTTTTTCTAGTAACTTTCAAAAACATAAACTGGAAGCACAAAACTTAATTTATTGTGAATTTCCTCAAGTCAAAATTATACAGACAGGCTCAAATATATATGTACAGTAAGTACACCCCTACCTATTTAGTTAAATGTCCAATGGCAAACAACATTTATTGTTAATAACCATTAACAAGATTTTGGCAGAATTCAGGCTGGACATTTTAGCCCTCATTACATAAAATGGTGGACTTTATTTATAATAGTTGGCATGCTGACTGTTCAGAATGGCCTAAGCGTTTTTTTAACAGGATTGAGCCTGCTGTCTCAGGAAAAGACCCTGCAGAGGATTAATGTTGGCCTGTCTGTGTGTCGTGCTGGGTGCCTGGAATCAATATCTTCTTGAAAGACCAAACTGTTTCAAAGTTTCAGTCATAGCTGTTGATTTAATACACATATGTAGAATATCAAGGTAGTACTTCTAATAGCAATGATGCTACCACTGCCAGACTTTGATGGATTTTCCTGCAATTAAAATATTATCTTCACTTTGAAAACACATCTCTTGTTGAGGTGGCTAAATAGCTCCATCTTTGTCCATCTGATTGTAAAGCCTCTCTCCAAGAGGAATTTGACTTGTCCATGTAAATAACTGCAGTAAAGCTTGAGGGTGTTCACTTTGGAGAAATAGTTTTTTCTTGGTTGGTGCTTTCTCTACTAATGGATAACTTGATATTGCTGTTCCAGGAGTTTTTAGTTCATGGTTTGGTGGTTCCCGTATAGTCCCTGGTCATCTTAACCAATTTCTTTAATTTGACAGGGAATAGTTTGGGTCATATGAGTAAAACTTGGACACTGATTGGTTTTCCAAAAGGGCAACGATTCAAAACAATCAATCTAGATGGTTTTAGAGCTGATAAAACTGCCTAGCATGTCGTATGATTACCCAACCCTGAAGACAAAATTTTCAAACTTATGTTTAAAGTTCAAAAATGAGATTAATGACCATGATGAATGCCAATCTTTTATAGGTAGAAAAAACCTAATTGGTACTGACCGGCTTCTTTAGCCTTTTTGGCGTATTCGCTGATGTCATCTTGGGATCGTCCATCTGTGAAAACCAGTCCAATGCGGGGGATGTTGCGACTGGCTGGACGGGCGCCTTCTCCTTCTGAGAAGCTGTATTCCAGCATGTGCTTTAGTGCCAGACCTGTCATTGTTCCTTTTTCCATGTAGTCAACCTAAAAGTATAGATGTTGTAAAGCCATTACACAATTCTGTTGTAATTATTTTGCCTCTGAGTGAAGCAGATTTTAGCACATAAGGATAATTTTACGTATTTATGCTACCTTCATGACTGCAGCTTTGATATCTTCAGCAGTGTGGTACATGTTGAGTGGGAATTCGGTCCTGACCCGGCTGGAGTACTGAACCAGACCGACTCTGGTACCATGAGCAGACACGTCAAGAGAGTCTACAACCTGAAGGGTGTCAGGAAATAAGTATGACATCAGCTGCCTCTTCCCGTCTTTATTTATTTTTTTCACTCCTACAGTTAAAGAAAATTATTCACAAATAAAATCCAACTACACTGTAAGAATATTTTCTTGTCACTAGGGTGGAATATAGAAATACTAACCTAATATATTCACAAACTAAGTTTTCTTTATATAAAATCAATATTTACATGATGCATTTGTCACAGTTTTGTGGTCTGCTGATTATGGTGTCAACACTTTGTAATACATCATAAATATGTCAGAAAAAACAACTACCTGATTAACAAACTTTTTGACAAGCTCAAAGTTTTGAGGGCGGACACTCTTGGAGCCGTCGATCAGAAGCACCAGGTCGATGTTTGCAGACTTGCACGCTGAAAGGTGATAAGAAATCAATACAAATAACGGATTGTGTTTGCTCTGTAAAAGAGAGGACGTTGATTCTGTTCTATTTGTCCATTTTTACGGTATATGCTAAAACATAATATGCAAATCCTTCCAAAACCAACAGCGGTAAGAAAATATTAATCCTGAAGACAAAAACACTACTACAGTAGACAACATTTAGCACAGTGTTAAAGTATTGCAGCAGTTTCAACATGAAAACTAATTATAGGCGTAAAAAATTTTAAATAATCATTATTCATAATTATTTGAAACACTTTTCTTCATATTAGAAAATATATTTCCCATTAAAAAAGATCACACCTCAAACAATTAACTAGAATTTGTATTAATTGAAAAACGCCTTTTTTTCAGATTAGAACCCATCTTGGTCATGCAGTTTAAAAGTGGCCAGGTCCTGACTCTTGTTCTCCTTCCAGGGATAGAACATTTTAAAGATAATCCACTCAAGCATTGAGCCACTTTCTGTTCAGACATAGCTGAGCTGTTTTTCACATCAGTGCGGGTTCATCTTCAACATCTCGTTTATCTTCATTTTGGTTCCAAGACGTAGCTGCCCCTCTTCTAGTCAGGTTCCCACCATAAATCCTAACTCTTCTATTCTTTGTTTTCACCAATAAATGTTGCTCCAATTCTATTGTTGCTATTATCAATATTAATTCATCATAAAAATGTCTTTCAAAATCAAAACTTGATTTAGGTGTCAGCAATGCCTTGGCCTCAAGCCCAGCAGCTCCATCACTAAAACGTTATCCAATACAAGAATCGTTGTACTCTGTCGCTGAAAAGGTATATTTTATATATCAGTCCCTATTAGTGACATATTAACTGGCATTGTGCAACATAACTAATAATTCTGCTAATATTTATAAGAATTAAGATCAATGCAGTCACATAAAAAAATATCATTTTTATCAATATGTAGCTTTAGTATTTCTGTAAAGGATAGCAATGCTACATATAGCCCTGTACGTAGGAGGTATGTATTGGTTGACTAGAAATGTACATATGGCATTTGTTTTATAAATAATAACTATATGTTACGGTTTTGTACATTTGAACTTAAATTTAAATGAGTGTAGAATCTGTCAAAACATCATTAGTATATTTTGACAAATAAAATACATCTGATACAATTTTTATTAATACTCTGTATTCATTTATGATTTTTCTTGATCATAATGTTTGTAACTAATCAGGTCAGTGTAAAGCATCTTATAATAAATCACTGTAAGTTCCCAGTGTGTGCCAGGCTGATTTATAAAATAATTTCCATATCTATTAATTATGTTTTTCTCTAAGGGTTGGACTTACTGCCGCATGTCTTGCCATCATCCTGAAGCAGCTGTCCTTCAGGACAGATACAGTGGTAAGATCCAGGGGTGTTTACGCACTGGTAGTCACAGCCATGCTTCACTGTGTTGCACATGTCCATGTCTAAAAATACAAATTCATTAACAATTAATTAACAAAAGACACTTAAAGAGACAAAACCCATGTGGCATGTCATGAGTGATGGACATGCCGATAAATGACGAGACATTGACAAATAAATCCAAAAGTTATTTCAAATTTAAAAGATTTATGAGCAATACAAATTTCTAAATCCAAAAATATTTCAACTAATAGTTATTGCAACACCTAAGTGGTCAAATCAAAGGACATTATAATTATTGTATTTTTCTTTCTCCCAGTAACCTCTCACTTGAAAGCGTGGCATTATTAAATTAGACATATTTCATAGCAAAACGTTTTTTTCTACCAGTTTGTTGCGCACAGAAACATGCTTTATAACTAACTTTGTCGTGTCCTGTTAGATGAGCCTCCTCAGAAACATTTCTGCCTCATCTTTTCTGGAAAAGGGCTGCCTTTTTCTCAGTCAGCACTTAATCATCTTATGTTTGTACTTTTATATATCTGCAGAAGTCCTTTGCTAACCTTACCTTATAAATTTTTTTGATTGAATTAAAACCTGGACTTCTGGCAAGTGGATGAATACGCTTGCTGGCAGATTTTTCAGACAGGTGGGAGTTGTGCATAAATGATGTGTGACAACTCAACCTAACCTGGTGTGTTGGACGACGCCTAAGCTGACTAATGTATTGTATTACTGTATTCCTTTGAATCAAAGTGTCCTACATTGATGTAAAGGTTTATAAGCTAACTGGAAAACTTTATGATTTTGTACAAATTCTAGATATCCAATTCATCCAGTGTTTGGAGGTCACTTCTGGCCATTAAAAGAGCTTAACAATGGCTCCAAAATGTCATTTTAAGATCAGAGATTAAGTTTTAAGTTCACAGTTACATTGCATTTTGCTGTCTAGTCTCTCTGTTGATCAACACATTAAACACAGAAGAGGTTTAATTAAGTTTTGAATCTCAATTTTCAGGACAGTTAAAAGGATATGACTTGCAAATTATAAATCAGTGCTGCTTAACACAGCAAGAATATAAAACGATTCTACAAATGAGCTGGGAAATATGAAGGCAGAGAAACAGTAGTGATGAGTGATGAATAAATTACATTTAATCAGCAGTGGTATGCAGAAAAAGCAAATGCAAAACAAGCAGATTCACTGACTTGTGCAAGTCCTCTTGTCCCTGTTGAGTTTAAATCCTTTGTTACAGTCACAGGTGAAGACGCCCGGAGCGCTGATGCAGATCTGTTCACAGTCATGTTTCCCCTCAGCACAGAGGTCAATGGCTAAAACAACACAGACATGCATATAAATGTTTTCCCAAGTCAGAGTTAAAGAGCAATGCATTATGAGTTTCTTTGTCAGCAAAACCAAGGACCCGGTGATGGCCTTTTCAACAGAGTTCTGACTGCAGAACCATCTGTTGAGATTCTCCTCCAATAAAAAAAATATTTTTAAGAAGTGCCAGGAGTGGCAATCCTGCCTTATAAATTATAATTCCTTTCCCTCTTTTGATTTTAAGTTCAGTTTCGTTTAACTTTATATATTTAACTAGAACAGCGCCAATACACCTCGACAAAATACCTCCATAATATACTGGAATTAGAACAACAGCTAAATTTTATGTTATCTTGAAGCAGGAACTAAACACATAGCATACATTCAGATTTACCCAACAAAGTATCTTGAAACACTCATAACAGTTTCATATTCAAAAAGTGACAGAAAACAAATACAAACTGATTTCATCTATTTAAATCTGATAGGAATAAATATTGCATATTTTAAGAAAAACCTGAGCAGCTCTTCTCATCCTCATTGAGTCTGTATCCCTTGTTGCAGTCACAGGTGAAGATGCCCGGCCCCATGTTCACACAGACTTGTTCACAGTCATGTTTTCCCTCAGCACAGAGATCAATGGCTAAAATTAGAGACAATAATTAATTTCAAGCTGTTGTTATTTGAAACTTATTCATAAACAAATACATATGACTCCATTGCCTATTAAGAAAAGAATAGCCTTGCATAATTAAATATTATGTAGTAAGAAGCATCAAGGCCAACAGAGGAGGATAGATTTTTTTAGTCTTTTTCTTGTTTAGTGAATGGTAAAAATAAAACAAGACGGCAGAATAGAACTGTAGTTAGTGATGAAAAGAGTTTTCTACCAAGATAGTGAAATTAATCTTATGATTACATTTAGAAAAATGTGCTTGATTATTAAATGGAAACTTGAAAAAGTTTATATTCGACCAAATCCTCTCTTAGTTTTTGTAGGCTGTTGTCTCGGATGTTGCCAATCAAGCTAACCAATAAAATTATTGACAAACAAGCTTACCTCAATGTTCATAATATATCTGTGTTTTTATCGCATTGCTCATTTTTATGCTCTAGTAAAATGTTAAGGAAGAATAATTATATGGTATCACTAGTGAGATTATGGTAGGTATTTTTCCATATATTGACAGTGGCAGTTTTATGATTTAGATAATCTATTTTGTGCATTTTTAAGGTCAGATTGAGCAACATTTTGGGTAGTATACTTATATCTAAATATTTAATCTTGTATGTGTGAAGATGATAGAAGGATGTAAGGCGAATTTTTATTTAAATACTAGTGAGAGCTGATTTTGACCAATTTAACAAACATGAAATACTGAACCTTGCAACAGCAGAAAAATTTAAAGAAAAATAATTAACTCCAACTTTGCTGTTAGATAGATATAGTACCCATTATCCTTGGATTTGTGTCAATAAGTACATATGGCTGTGTGTAGCTGTGTGAACATGTCTGACTAACGTCAGACATGCCTGACTAACGTGAGCATGTCTTCTTGTCCCCGTTGAGTCTGTATCCCCCGTTGCAGTCGCAGGTGAAGATGCCGGGGCCCGAGTAGACACAGACTTGTTCACAGGCATGTTTTCCCTCAGCGCACAGGTCAATGGCTGAATTACACACATTTATTTAGTTAAATTCCCAATCTATATTTCCATAAAGTTTCTGACAAAGTAAAATCATTAATAAACACATCACAAGACATTTCTTACTCAAAACATGGCATTTGTATTTGTACAATTTCTTTTTTCTTTTGAAAAAGCATCATGTTAACAAGACACAAGACAAGACAAAACAAGAAAGAAAGAGGATCATTTATTCTGGGTTGCAAATAACAGCAGGAAAAACTAGAGTATAGCGTTAGTAAAATGAAGCATTTTTTATCAAGATGACTAAACTGATGCTATTTTGAAGACCGATTCAACTTAAAGCTTACTTTTAAAATCTCATACAATTTTTGTTGTTTTTTGCACTGTCATGTTATAACATAGCAGATGGACCCAAATCCTCATCCTCAGGATGAACTGTCTGATATGTTTTAGATATGACCGATTGTTAAATTTGTTTAAAGGATAGGTCATAAATAAATTTCTGCAGAGCTTGATGGCATGCCAAGATGGTAACATAACTATTTGAGCAAGGACTTATTGAAAACATGCAGGGCAGTGGACCCCAAGGACCAGGGCTTGGGACTACTGATTTTGTTATTTAAGCAGATAGCTTGGCTAATATAACAAATTACATAGTGGAAAATTTAGAATTTTTAGAACTATAAATCCAACTAATTTCTCACACTATAAACTGACATTACTGAAAATTACTTAATAGTATTAAATGATTCTTGAAAAGTTGTGTTTTCAACTTCAAGATAAGTATGACATCATCTGCATAAAGTATTACTTTCTTATTTACTTGTATAACACTGTCTGATAGACAGTGCTAATTGTACCTGAACAGAATTTTGTAAGGTAAAGTTTAGTGATCTCATTTGATTAGCAGTAAGTACGTAAGTAAGGGTATTGATATTGCATGTCAATATCAACACCCTTGATATTGGGTATTATCCAATATCAAGGGTATATTGATATTGGATATATCAATATCCAATATTGATATATCCAATATATATATATCAATATTGGATATTGATATATCAATATATTGATATATATTGAATATCAATATATTGACACAATAGTTTTTGTTGTTTTAAAACTATTGTTTTAAAATAACAATAGTTGTTTTAAAAACAACTATTTATATATAAAATATAAATAGCATTATATTTTATATAAATACTAAGTGATTTTTCATCACATAGAGAGTTTTGAAATAAAGACAGCATTTCACAAAGAGTTTTCAAATAAATATTTAAATGCTCATCTTTACCAGGATAAATAAATTTTTTAGTCCGTATGCACCACCAACATATGGACTAAAAATAGAAACATATGTACTAACTCTCCTAACAAACTTTTTTATTTTTGCATAAAAATCTTGGAAGCAGCAAAAATTATTTAATACTTTCCTAAGAAATAATGGAAAGAGGAAAGAAACTTAATCTTTGCTGTAAGACATAATCAACAAAAGGAATGGTGTACAGATATTTAGATGTAAACATGTCTGTACATGTGTGTATTTCTGTGATGGCCTGACTAACGTGAGCATGTCTTCTTGTCCCCGTTGAGTCTGTATCCCTCATTGCAGTCGCAGGTGAAGATGCCCGGTCCCATGTAGACACAGACTTGTTCACAGCCATGTTTTCCCTCAGCGCACAGGTCAATGGCTAAATTACACACATTTATTTAGTTAAACTGGTTAATCATTAAGCATTATTTTGTAGAAGTCTGATAGTAGGCTTTAAATTTTACTTCAGGACAATAAGGGCAGAAGCATCTTCAACCTTGTTATCAAATTTAAACAATGTAGACAATTCTTTGCATTGTTAGATTCTACAAATGTCTATACATATGTATTTTTGTGAGAAACACAAAACTGACTAACATGAGCATGTCTTCTCGTCCACATTGAGTCTGTATCCCTCGTTGCAGTCGCAGGTGAAGATGCCCGGTCCCATGTAGACACAGACTTGTTCACAGCCATGTTCTCCCTCAGCACACAGGTCAATGGCTAAATTATACACAATAACTGAGTTATCTTGTTGGTCTTTAAAAACAACCAAAGTTAAATAAATATAACTGTCTCGCATTTTTCAAGTAAAAAAATATTAAAAAATCAAAACTCAAGTTTGTCTTCTCAAGACACAGATTCAATTTTTCCTATAAAAAGAGAGGAGGTTGACATTTTTTACAGTTTTTCCAATTTAATTTATTGTTTTCATAAATAATAACAGTATAAAATGTATTAGCTGTGTTGACTGTATTGTATAGGTTGAAATCTGTGGGTCGACTAACGTGTGCAGGTCTTCTCATCCATGTTGAGTCTGTATCCCTTATTGCAGTCGCAGGAGAAGATGCCGGGGCCCGAGTAGACACAGACTTGTTGACAGTCATGTTTTTCCTCAGCACACAAGTCAATGGCTAAATAACAAATATTCAGTCAATTAAATTTGTTTTTCTGCAGCTTTTTTGTCAGCCTTCAAAAATCCTTATTATATATAAGCTGTTTTTTCAATTGGCAGTTTAATAATTAATATTTTAAAACAAAATCCATCTTATTTGCAAAGCAGGTGATTTACATAAGCTTGCATGAAGATATAAAACCCAGTGTCTAATTTGTGTTGAGTTGATAACAGTATCAGATTGAATATTTCATCAGTTCTACTTAATGCCTTCAATAAAGCTTATCTCACCAGGTGTCATAGGATTTCCTATACTTAAATAAGAGGTTTGCATTTTTCTATAAAAAATTGATTACAACTGTATGTGACATGTTTTCAGGTAAAATAAGTGTGATGTCTTTAAACTATCCTGAAAAACGCTGTTCAGTGGCATATAGTTTAGGTTACAAAATTAAAAATGTGCAAAATATAAGTAAGTTTAACTTTGTTGTTGAATCCTTTATCCCTAGATATGTGTATCTGTAAACGTGTGAGCAGGTGTATTTTTGTAGGGCCTGACTAACGTGAGCATGTCTTCTCATCCCCGTTGAGTCTGTATCCCTCGTTGCAGTTGCAGGTGAAGATGCCAGGGCCCGAGTAGACACAGACTTGTTCGCAGTCATGTTTTCCCTCAGTACACAGGTCAATGGCTAAATTGTAAACATTCAAGTTAGATTTAACCATTTATTCCTAAAACCTTAAGCAATTGCAGAGAAATGTATTTGCAATCAAATAAAAGCAATATATTTTGCAGTCTCACACATTATAGGTACAAGGAGGGTATATACAGGAGCTCATCTAAATATCCAGGTTTTTATGTCTTTTAAAAAGTGGTAGTTATTAATTATTATCTGGATCATCCACTGAATTTGATTTTCTAAAGCTACAGCGAAAGCAGTCGCATTCATACTGTATCAGGATTCAACTCTCTTCAGATAGTAAAAAAAGTCATTTTTTTACTCTAACTGCAATTTGTTGATTTTATGTGAGAATATCTGCATATCTTGATATATAAGGATTGATTAGAAATATTGACTAACGTGTGCAGCTCTTCTCGTCCACATTGAGTTTATATCCCTCGTTGCAGTCACAGGTGAAGATGCCCGGTCCCATGTAGACACAGACTTGTTGACAATCATGTTTTCCCTCAGTGCACAGGTCAATGGCTAAATTACACACATTTTTTGAGTTAAATTGGTATTAAATGTTGGGTTTTTCTTGTTGTTGTTTTTTTACTGAAAACACACTGTGAGAGCAGGCCTCAAACATGTAATCATGTGTTTCACATATGCAATCACCAGTAACCTCTAAGTATCCCCTGTACTCCAGTTGTTATAAATCTGAATAGTTGACAATCTGTCATTAAAAACACATTTTTCTCTTAACAATAATTACATGGTACTCAGTCTTTGAAGATCTGTGACTTAAAAACAAATGTGGTATGTCCTGGGTTGCCAAAGGGTCTTAAATTGACTTAATTCTTTTGACTAAATTATCCTGAGATCAAGGTGGTGTTAGCCTCACTGCATCTGTAAATGAGTGCATGTGCAGAGGACATGCACATGAACAAAAACACCACTAAATGGGCATGTCTGAGTTTCAAAACTGTTAAAACAGTCTGTATTTGCTGTTCAAAAGATTCATGTTGGTTTCAGATTGAATTGTATTTTACTTTCTTTTAATGAAGTACATATTTTCAAAAGCAATAATTGTCAGTGCCATGACGTTTGTGACATGAGTATGACAGTATACACAATGTAAATACACTGGATTTCTTGTTTATAGTATGGTGTGTTGTGCCAAGAAGATAAATATAATAATGTTGTAATTAAGTTGTTTAATAAGTTTGCTCGATAACTTTTGTGGAGTGGTTGCAATGTATTAGGAACACAAACAAAGGCTTTTGGAAATGGCAGCGATGCAATGTTAATTATCATCATTTAGCCTCACTTCATCAGATTAACAGGGACAGGGCAAGAGCTGCTACAGCCTGGCAAAAGTTTGAGTTTGCATCAAGTTATAGCAAAAAGCAAGAGAAATTCAGCAAAGCATTTATGATTTGCATGAAGCCAGCCAGAAAATGAATATTTCAGCATTTGATTTAGAGTTTTTAATCCATTTGATGCTTCAAACTGCATGGCTCACTGCTGATTACAAACAAAATCCAGGGTTGGCTTATACTGGAACTACTCTATTTATTGACACATTAGTGGCTAATAGTGGCTAATTTTAAAGCTAATTAAACTAACATGAAAGTTATCCAGGAGCATATATAATCTTATATGGTCAAGTAATATTGCAAGTATTCATAAAATGATCACAATGAACTCAAATCCTTTTTACAGTTCAATTTACAGATTACTCAAACAAGTAAAACTGCCCAACTGAACATAACTTTTTTTTAGCAAAACTTAGAAAATGTACCAATTTTCCTTTTCAGTAAAAATAGTTTGACATGAACTCATTTTTATTCTAAAAATAGCAGTTTATTTTGCATGTGTCACACTGGAACATGTAAAGACAGTGAGGTTTGTGTGAGTGTGTGATACTAACGTGCGCATGTCTTCTTGTCGTCATTCAGGTGGTAGCCTTGGTTACAGTCACAGGTGAAGGAGCCAGGTGAGCCGATGCAGACCTGTTGGCAGTCATGCTTTCCCTCAGCACACAGATCAATGGCTGCGAAACACAAACAAACACACAGAAATATGACATATAAAAAAATCATAGATTAAATGTACAAGTTTGACATTTATCAGATCTTTTAGAAGAATAGCCAGTTGTACTTTCTCCAATAAATTATATTTGCTTCACTTCTAAAGTACTTGTATATATTACTTAGTATCCATTTACTCCACAAATGCAATTACAGGACAAATACAGGATCTTCAAAAACAAATGTGTATCTTGCTTGGTAACATTTTTACCTGAGCATGTCTTCCCATCAGTATTGAGCCTATATCCAGGCAGGCAGAAGCAGGTGTAGGATCCTGGTGAGCTTTCACAGAGATGCTCACAGCCGTGGTCAGACTCAAGACACAGATCTATACCTGCAGCACAGTTCAGGCCAAAGGCATGATAACAATTGAACTATTGGCTTTGCAATGCAGTCTAATTCATATCTCTAATGGAAAATCTAGTGATGACATTATTATGTTGAACACATACATATTCAAATGAACCTAATCTAAATGTAATTCTAATGCTTTATTAGTTGAACTGTTGCAGTCACTGTTACAAAAATCTGGAATAGTGCTAATAAAATAATACTATTATAATAATACTATTATAATAACTTTTCTACAGGTACATTGAGCACCTAATCAGCTTCGCTCTGCCCTTCATATATTTCTGATCAATCTCTGATCTATTCAAATGAATAGTTTCTAGGTTACTTTCTACCCCTTTCTTCCATTTAGCAAAACTCTAAATGTTTTTAGAATAACAGTTCTGCTCGGAAAAGCTGATGGAAGTGGAAATATGAAGGGAAACATATAATCTGGTATGAAAAATATTAAAACATTTAGCAGAGAGATGGGAATTTCTTTTATCTTCAGGGTAAACATTTATTGTTTGTCGATTCCATAAAGGTTATTTTGGCCCAGCTAATTCCATCTGCAAGACATTTTCACAATAGTTGGCTACAAGATAACTTCAAAAAACTATAATCCATTTATTGAATTAAATGTGAAGGCCGGGCTCAGATGGGACTTTTTCTAAAAACATGATCTGAAATCCAGGAAAACTGACTTTCCAGAGTTCAGATACTTTATGAGCACCGAAGGGTATTCAAAATTGTTCTGAGTCAGAGTTTTACATTCCAGCAAAAATATTCATATTTTTTTTTACAATTTATGCTAAGTACTGAAATTATAGAAAAAGGTCAAGCATCAAACCTAAGTTGGTCAAGAGAAGTTTAATGAACATTTTCTTGAAACTTCAAAACTGTGCAATGGTTTTTGTCCAGCAGTCTTACCACAGAGCTTGTCCTGGAACTGCAGTCCAAACTGGTAGATAAGGTCAAATCTCTCCACCAGGAAGACATGGTCTTCGAAGGGTGGGGAGGCCATGGCTCTTAATGATGTCATATCGGCTCTGGCTACTCCCACTGCATAGATCTCAATGCCTCTTTCTCTGGCCTCAGCCGCCACCTCCGCCACACGGTCCTGAGGACGTCCATCTGTCACAATCACAGCCACGTTGGGGACCTAACAAGAAAGAAAATCATTAGCTTGCGACCGGTGTATTAACTGTTAGTGAGCTCTCCTTTGCTAAAAGCATGTTCTCTTCCATCACAGATAATATATTGCTAAATTTAGATAACATTTTTATGCCTTCCATACCAAAAATATTGATGAACGGCGCAAAGTTTAGTTAAAAAATTAAGATTTCTAGTACTTTATTTATTATTTGCCTGATAAATACAATTTTGGACCTCCTCTCTATCAGTTGTAAAGGTTTTCAACCAAATCAGCCTGTCAAATAAATAGGAACAAATTGACTTCAGATAGCAGTTTGCACACCTTTGGCCTATCTCCCTGTCCGGGACTGAAAGCTTCATTCATCAAGTATCTGATGGCGAGGCCTGTCATGGTGCCCTGAGCCAGTGGGACGATCTCATTGATGGCTTTCACCATGTTTTCCAGCTTGCTGTGTGTCTTGAGGGAGAACTCACTGCGGACCTGAGCACAAAGAAGGTGACTGTTGACAGCAACATAAGCAAACTGTTCATAGTTTCCATAATTCTTCTGAAAGAAAATCTACAAATTAAATAAACTACCATAGAACATTTTTGTACACTATGAAAAAATAACTGGAAATGGTTTGGATGATGACTGCAAAAAGTACCTGGCTGGAGTACTGAACAACTCCCACTCTTGTGGTGTCTAGTCCAATGTCCAGTGTGTTCAGGATGTCGATCAAGAACTTCCTCATTGTCTCAAACTCATGTGGTCTTACGCTGCGGGAGCTGTCGATGAGGAAGACGAGATCCACCGGGCCAGACTTACATTTCTGATTAGGACCTGAGACATGGGTCACAAGAAAACACTGTTAAGATAGGTAATAGAACAAATCACTAATCAATGTCTTGAACTTGAAAGCAGGAAATATGTGAGAATACTGTAATGAACTCATATTTTTCTCACTCTTGTCCTTATTTTATTATTATCAGATTTCCTCCCACTTTATGTGAGCTTTTTTAACTGGAATCTGCTATTTTGTTTTTTGACATTGATTCGATATTGGATTTCCATTTTTGGCAACAATTTGTCTCAAACTGTTTAAATAGATAAATATTGATTTGATTTCTGATTTGCAATAAGACTCTTTTAAAGTAGTTACTGTTTGCAACACCAGTAATTCATTATAAGACTTATTTGCAAAGTAATCTTTGCTCCACACTGTTTGAGTCAGGTTTTATAAAACAATAGATTATTTTCAGACCAGACAGCATTGGGAAGCTCACTTCAGCATGAGTCTTATACTTAACACTTACAACACCTAGCCTTACTTTTCCATGGCTCCAGCTTTCACTGGGCATCTGTTTTCATCTTTCAAATTTGACTCACTTTCATTTTGTAACATTATCATGGTTCAAACACACTGCAGCCATGGATGAGTGTTTGATGAGCCTGTGTTTTCGTAGCAGATTTATAAGCTGGAATGGAACTGTTTGATTAATGTACATCCAGGGTTTCAGCCCAGGAGTTGAGCTTAAACTGGAAATAACAACCAGAGAGGCACAGTGGTCAGTGTAAGAAGCCATGTGGGACTCAAGGAATCCTTCTTTAGTTTCGAACAGACAAAGTGTTTAAGCACCTGATTCTATTGTCTGGCCACGAACATGAAGTGAATAGCAGATGGAATATGAATTCACTGTTTAAAAGATCCATTAAGATTATTTGTTCCCACTGTGAGTAACAAAAATGTCAAAAAATTAAAGATGACATTCAGTTGATGTTTACAACCTAATATTTTCTCCTGGTAAAGGCAGACAGACTGACCTGATTTTGGTCTGGCGGTGGAGAAGACGGCAAGAGTCAGAAAAATGAAGACACTCAGTCCTCTGAGGTTTTCCATCTTCACGCTGAAGGTCACAATTTTGCAGAAAGTTCACCCGCAGCTGTAGCTGGTTCCACTGGAGAAGAGCCAAACTGTAAAAATGAAAGTTGGTGGGTCAGTCAGAGGTAAAGCAGACAGATAGACACTTGAGCCAAAGTTTAAGGTGCATCTTAAGCAGTCATTGTGAAATGTCAAAGAAACTTTAAAAGGTTCAGACCAAAAATACCTGAATTAATGATCGTGGTTAAATAAAATGGCAATGTTGGTGGTAATTTCTACTTTAAGGAGATCACTACAACTACTACTTCTATGTTGGGTGAGTTAAGAATGAAGCTGGAACTACCTGCTTAAAACTTAACATAAAGACTGATAAAGACAGTCAACGTTAGAAGAATATCAATCTATCATTCATCTCAGGAAAAACATGCTTTCTAAAGTAAGGATTTTCTAAGCTTATTTCTTAGTTTACAGATAGTCGATTATAAATAATAACCATAGAGAGCTTAGAAAGAAACTATTTTTAAAAAGGCCAAAGACAATTTTTTAGTGTGGCATTAAAAATGAGATGTGAGTTTTCCATATTTACTGATGTTTGTTGTACTCAACAAACATCAGTAATTACTGTGTGTTTCTCACACAGTAATTAGTGAGAAACACAAAAAACATGTGCAAACGGAAGAGTTAAAAGCTGATGAGTACAATAGACATTACTCTTTAAGATGAGAGTGCCTGTCTAATCTGTAGAGGGTCTGCTGCCTAAAACCAGCAGCGATAGACAGAGTACACCCTGGGCAGATCAGGGTCTGTCGTAGAGAAACATGACGCACCATGCAGACACTCATCTAAAAACAATTAACATTGGCCAGTCAACCAAACATACATGCTCTAAAAGGTGGAAGAAGGCCAGAGTACTCAGAGAAGACCCAGAACATTTCTCACACACTGAAATCATATTTTTGACTTTCTTTCAGTGGTGTTACCAACAGATTCACCCTTTAGGTCACCACATTTATTAACTCTCTGCCCCAAACTTTAATTTGCAACATCTACTTATATTTTTACAGAACTCATTTTCTTTTTGCCAAATTCTTGATAAAACAGTGTGATTACTGATTGTTTAACATTGTATAACCAGTGTGGCTATCATAAAAATAGGCTTTCACATTTTAAAAGCACTTTATTTCTGTGACTGAAAATTATGTAGATGCATTATTTGAAGATATTATCCCATTGTGCTTCATTTCATCCGTTGGTGCTGAACACAGTAATTAGTGAGGAAAAAAGATTCCTGCAGAATTCCCCCCTTTGTGTTCCTAATGGCTCTGGCAGGCTTCTGTTGCAGTGGGACATTCCAGTCCTGCTCTATCATAAACCACTTGGCTAGAAACACCTGGTGAAGGTGCACAGCAGTTCCTGCTAATAGAAGGCTGTGGAGGAACACACACAAGTGCCTGACCTGCCTGTGTGTCTGTCAGTAACCCTGTAGGCTATCAGCTCGGCAGCAAAGGGGTAACGATAATGTCTGGAATGTGTTTATGTTCATGGAACCTGGTCAACTCAAACAGGCAGCATCAAAGCCACCTCTCTGTTTTTAGGTCCACAGAGATCCTGTGGGAGTTAATCTCTTTCAGACTGGTAGACAGAAACTGGAGTCATCCTGAGCTCAGAACAGAGTCATGAGTCAACAGATGTAGCCGAGCACAAAGGAACTTTTCTCTGCTTTTTGTCTCGTCTTTCTCTGAAGCATCTGTTCTTCCTCTCTGTGCCTACTTTCTCTCTCCTCCTTCAGTCTTGTCATTATTTTTTATTTTTACAGGAGCATCTCTGTGGTTAATGGAAGGCCAGCCAAACATCTGGAGTACATTCCTTATGCTTTTACATATATGTTGCAACAGAGCCAGGTTAATGGCTGCATCTTCTATAAAGGGAAGACAGAATAAGATTTTAAAGCCAGAAAACATATTTTTTTAAACACAAACTTCCTATTGTTTTCAAGCCTGATAGGTAATTTCAAAACACTTAAACAAAATTGCCCTTTTGATTCACCCCTTGTAAAACTGAAACACTATAATAGAGACGATGTCATAGCATCTGCAGCATTGATGTTAGATATTACAGTTTCTATTTTCTTGACAAAAAAGGCCTCAGTAACATTGAGTATGCTGAACAAGCTTTCTGTTGACAACACTGAAAACACACAATAAAACAATTTCTCTACTAAGCCCCTTTTTGCTCAGAATTCAATAAATAATTGGAATCCTGAAACTGAGGGATGAGGGCATAATATTGTTCATGCCATAATTACTATATTGATTCAACAGCCAGACCAATAAAACAACTGCTAGTGTTGTTTCTTGTGAACCAGCAGTTACCAAAAACATCCACTATGTGGCAGCCTTGTAAAACTCAACATATAAGCAGCAGGCAGGGTGTTTGTGAACAGCTAATCTTAACAAGTGGAACTAGAAGCTAATTTGACCACAGTTTGCTTAATAGTCAAAGGAGCAAAAAAAATCTGCAGCAGGATTAATCTGAATGTGCAAGAAATAAAAAAATCCAAATAATTGCTAACACCTGTTTTTCTGCTTCTTGTTAAATTGACAATATGAAAAAACAAACAAAAAAAAAAACATAAATAAATGAATAGTCTCTGATTTCTCTCTGAGCAAAACTTTTGGTCCAAACATTATTTTGCATGTAATTAAGACGGGCTGGAATGCTGTAGATGTTATAAATGCTGCCCCAAGTTCCTGTGATGGATGGATGGATGGATGGATGGATGGATGGATGGATGGATGGATGGATGGATGGATGGATGGATGGATGGATGAATGGATGGATGGATGGATGGATGGATGGATATCTTGTGACTTTGTGAAATTAATAGACACTAGTGATTCTGTTAGAATAAACAACAGAAACCAGAAAGAATATTAGAAAAAGAAAGCTCATATTTTATGCTGTATTATATTTATCTAATAAGCCACTAATTAGTCGGCGTGAGACTTGAGGCTTTCTAACCATGTATTTTGTGTGTGTGTGTGTGTGTGTGTTAAACAAAGACTCCTCAGTCTAACTTTTCCCTTACCCACCACCCCCACTCCTCCTTTTGAGTCGTCCTCTCACCGTCAACGTTTAGTCACCAAACAATGACCCACTACAATCCTGCTGCTGCTCAGCACCACTGATACTCAAGCACACACATCTCCACTGCCTCATGGCCAGCACATGTTCTATAAGTTTCCACAAAGAAGATCATTCAGCCCAGAGAAATATATTTTCTCTTTAAACATCTTATTAACTGGCCAGTGGTGAAAGCTGCAAACACTGTTGACAGTCAGTTATCAGTGTGGCTTTTACTGAGATCCTATTTCCTTTCATTAACACTTTGCATAAATCACAACTGTTTGCCTCCTTACATTCTTCAAAAATATAGCAGGCCATGCAATTACTGAACATTTGAAAGCTGAAATAAACTGAAAAGAAAAATGTACTTTGAGTTTAAAATCAAAGCAAGCAGCAGTTAAATGTTTGTGAGGCAGTTTGATGCCACATACTGCAGCGCCAACCAGCCGTTACGTTTATAGATCTACTTCTGAAGAATAGCTGGGGCCCAAGTTGGCATTGGCATAGGCTGGCATGCAAGTGAGATTACAACAGATGAAACATAAACTGTAATTTTTACATTTTGGCTGTAAAAACACAATGTTCTCTTTGTATCAGTCTATTTGCTCTTAAATACATGGAGCGGTACAAGTTTGGCTTTGAAACATTTATTTTTTATGTTTTTTTAGGCTTTTTCATTTCATTAATAAATGTGTCCAACGTCTGTGCATGTACAAAGTAGAGCTGTTTTAGATTACTTGCCAGAGATGGTTGACCTCAGAAAACCTTTCAGCAAACTCTTTTGGAGTTATGGACTTTGCTGAATTCTGAAAAGTATATTATACATTTTTGTCTTTGTGATAAGACTGTTGATGGACATCTGGGTTGTAAATTACTCTTCTTAAGCTTTTCAACTTGCTCATTTAGTAGTGACTTATTAATCTAACAGGGTTTTGGAGGAGCTCATTTAATTATTTTCCATGTTATTTATATGAGACATTTACCTAAATGGAAACTCCCGCACCTTTTGTCTTTAAATCCGAGGTTTTTCTCTGGTATCTCTTTACACAAATAAAGTAAAATACTTTTAGAGATAACTCTACAGATGAATTATGATTGTAGTAAATAATGCAAGTGTGCTTTTTCACACAAACACTGCTACTTTCAGTTGTAATTGTTGCTTACTAAAAAATCTGCTAAACACTCTAAGGTGTTTCGCAGCTGGAGACACTGCAGGAGATGTCACACTTTAAGATGAATGTAAACATACCAAGGAAGCAAACATATCATGTGTGTCACCTCTGTGAATATAAGTAGTATGACAGACCTCCTGCAGAGAGTGTTGTTTCAAATCCATAAGGATGGTTCTATATTTTCATCCTGCTGGCATGTCCAAGACCATATTCACATTTGTCAGGCTAAAAGTATCCTTTTAAATAGCGACTTTTAAGCAGGTATTAAACCAATTTTATATTAAACACATGTTCCTGTATTAAAAAGATATATTTTTTTATTTATTTGGAGCAATATTCTTCTTTAAATGTCATATTTTCATTAACTATAAGCAGAAAATTATTGCAACTAAGAACTAAATGCTGGAACATAACTGAGCATAATTAGTTATATGTGTTTCACTTAGTGAAATTAGTTTCTGAAAATAATTAACTTTCCAATAATATTATTGTAATTCTAATTTCGACCTGTAGATATGAAGTAGACTGTGCTATAACCTGGTACAGCATATCAAATGGGGGAATTTAGGTTTGAGCTGCACATTGTTCCTTTTTTAAACAAAGTTTACTATTGTTATTTCTTCGAATGGATCTTTAAGCAGTACTTCAAAACTAAAGATCGTTACAAAGTTGCATAGAAAGATTAGCTTCAGGATAGACTTTTTCTGTTTTCCAGTCTACGGCCAGGTTTTAGATAAGATAAGCAACTTTTTTTGTACCTATTTCTTTCCAGTTTGATATTTTTACATTCAAAAGCTTTCATAAGCAACATGTTTCCTCAGTATAAAACAATCACTTTCTCACAATAAAATGCTGAAAAGTAATGTATTGTACTTTAGACTGGCTTAATTAAAAACAGAATATTCTACTTGTAAAAAATGTAGTCTTCAAATATGTTGTGTGTTTGTTAAAGAGAAAGGTGTGTGTGAGAAAGAAGCAGTTCAGGAACAGGTGATTATCTCTTTAGGCACACAGACTGAACCACACAAACACACACATCACACTTCTTACACACTGAAACTAGATAATAAGCTCATAATGCAGAGCAAACAGAAATACACTCTCACATTTGTTTTCCATCAAAGCTCCTGCTACTGTAGAATGAACTAAATACAATACCATCACATGGATCATGGACATTTTGCAGAAATTAATTAATGCAGTTCTTTACACAGTGAGTATGAAATTTTGCTGCAGTGTTTGGGGATTCTGTAATTAGAGGAAATTAATCTTTGGCACTAGAAACCTTTTCACTTTAAATCAAAAGAATAGTTTTTGAACCAAGAAGTGGAAGAACATCTTTCTTCCTCAGCTGACAGTAAGAGTAATGACCTGATTTGCTTGGCTGCAAATGAATGCAAAGAATGATTGACTCTTGTATGCATTATCTTTGGATGGACACTTTCTTTTTTTCCTTTTGATAATTACAGAGGATGTGTGTTTTGTACTTATAGAAGGATTAATAAATATTAGATTTCAGCAGACCATCAAACTGGAACCTAAAGCTAAGTTAAGTCAACAGCTGCATGAGTCAAATTACAAAGCCGTTGGATCCAGTGTAGCACAGAGGAGGCATTCTTTTTTCTGCCAGAATAAAACTTGGCCTGGCATACATTTTCCTGTCAAACTACATATTGATATTTATTACCATCTCATAAACAACTGGGTCTGTACAGTTGGACCTAAAGATTTTCTACACAACCTTTGTCATCACAGAGAGACCATGAACCTGAAGTGCACCCAGTACTAAATAAGCAAAGGCTGTCATGGACAAAGTGGACATCACAGATGATAATAGACAAGGTGAGTAAATGTTGATTTTGACCCTCTGTCAGACTGTTTCGTGGGAAAATGCAAGTGGATATTGCATTTTCCACTTGCATGAGTTTGTCGTGAGTTTGTGTCATGACAAACTCATGACACAAACTCATGGGTTTGTGTCTATAGCTTTGTTTTGATGTAAGACTCCTCAAGGTAGGATGTGATGGCATCAACTGGCAAAGGATCATAACTTATTGAAGGTACACAGACATGGCCCTGCAACGCCAACTAACGGAAATTATATTGAACTATTGAAATAACCCTAAAAGACATTGCTAGTGGCTTGTATAGCAAAAGAGAAAATATCAGAAGTAACTTGTGTATTATATTTATTTACTGTGTTTTTGTTTGATTTATTTTTCTAAAAAAGAACTTAGTCAGATTGTATGGAAGACAACTTTCCTTTTGTAATTTCTCAATTAGATGTAGGTATAGACTTAGTGGGGCATTATGCTTCACTAAAGTGCTCCTACAAATGTCTGAGCCTTCACAGAGCAGATGTTCCTAATCAGAAATTAAATTATCAGCTGTTGTCTGATTCTTGGATGAAATCCACATTTTTTAGATTGTTGCTCGAAAGACAAAAAAATCAGAGCCTTTATGTGAATCTTTGTGTTTGTCTATCAGATAAAATGTCTATAGAATGCATTGATGCTAATAGTTGCATTGTAACAAAATGTGGAAGAATTCCAGGGGCATGGACACACATGCAAGCTACAGCATATAATTAGCATATTAACATTTAACATGCAATTATAAGCTTATTCCATAATTATTTTTTCTTCATCTTTCATTCTTAAAGCAAAAGTTTCTTGAATGTTGAGCATCCAATACATACACTTTATCACCTGTATCACCATTAAGACAATCACCTGGTACCCATTCTTTACTTACTTACATTTAATTTGGCATAAGCAGGAATATTAAACGCAAGTTCACAAGAAAACCTCTGCAATACCATACGTTGATGCATGCAAATGATTTATATTTTTCTCAAAAGCAGTTATAACGCATGCACTTAAAAATGAGCAAATACAGAAAGTTGTAAGCAAAATTAAACTGAGACAGAACCTAAGCTAAAATCCCAGAATCACAAAGACTAAACAACATTGATGCTGCAATGTTGAATTTATATAGCCAGGTGTCAAAACAATTGTGCACAATGGACTTTCAAGATGTTACAGTTGCAACAGGGGAATGTGCAATACCTTTTGCACATATGACAGTTTCAAGCTTGTCATATTGGACATTTCTCTTAAACTGTTTGCTTTAACAGTGTTTTTCCTTTTAACTCAGACTGTATAGGCTAAGCAGACACTGAAAGCCACTTAAGTGTTCAATGGACAGGAGTGACAAACTTTCTTTATCTTGAAATAATTACCACATTGAATAAGTCTGAGCTTGCTCAAGAATCAAGTTATTCCTTTCCAAATGTTATCAAAAAGCCATAAGTAATTGTCTATAAGTCTAAAAATTGTCCAATAAGTACTAAAATCTTTGGACAATGAGTCCATCAAAGTACTTCCTATCACAAATACCTGTCACCTCAAAGTAAATGTGCAACTTCCCCTGCAGAACAGAAGTAGCCCAATTAAAGGGTTGGGATTACATCTCTAAAAATATAAGAATATAATCATGATGGTTAAGATATAAAATTATTTTAAATGTAGGACCAGGTGATGTAGATTGTACACATTTATAAGTGAGCAATTAATCTTAACTTCTACTTTATGGTCTTGTGAGTTGATGTTTGAAGAACAACTCTGACAATATTCTCCCATTTACTGAGTAAAATGATCCTCTCTTAAGTGGAGCAGAAATTAAAGCAGGAGTAAAGAGGATGAGATGTGGAAAAGAGAGGAACGGCATGTACAGATGAGGCAAAAAAACGAGAGGAGAGTTATACAGCAAATTCTGAATATACATATATATAAAATATAATTTCTCTGTAAATTTGACAGACAGTTTGGAGCTGAGATGAAAAAGGAAAGCAAAGATGTAGACCATGTGTCCATACACACAGATGCAGAGACATATTCTGATGTAATTGTGGGTAGAAGGAGAGATGGGAAGGAGAGCACAGACAGTCTCCCAGTCACTGGACCATCTTTTAGTGATTTGGGATTTGAGTGACAGCTGGAGCGCATGCACAGATGAACACACTGCACTTCTTGTTAGTGGCGTTAGATTGGAAGCAGATGTTGACTCTGCTACTGTTAGCAGTTTTGTTGACTGCCTGACTGTTTTACTGGAGCTCTACCAACTCACCCACCTCACTGAAATACCTGCTGAGCTCATGTAGATCTACCTGAGCCACTATTCATACATTAAATGTAGTTGTGTTCAGTGGCTTGTTTGAACCTATAAGAGGCTGCAATATCCAAAAGCAAAAAGGTTACGATTAAAAATTCCCTTCCAAGTCATGTTTGGTTTGATAAAATAAAAAGTTTCTGACAGCTTAACAGACCATCTGATAGCAAAGCCCAACATTTAATATTGTCTATGCTTTAGTTAGAGGTTAGAAATAAGGAGCAAAGTGGTTTGACAACCAATTTTACATTTTGCTCATTCTCATTTGTAAAGTATCTAGTTGATGCAGAAATATATATTAAACTGCCTCAATTGCTTATAATGGTCAACACAATCTTGGATCCAATGATCCTTCGCCTGTCTATGTGGGTGAAGACTCGGTTTCAGTTTGATGTATAACTCATTTCTTTCTGCTTAGACAGGTTGACTAATCAGTCTGTCTTTCTGACCGTCGCCTACACGCTGCCCGTACACAGCGTCACCTCCAGGCTACCAGTGGGAACCTAGAGCATTGCACTCCCTCACTCGCTTTCAAACTCTACAGCGGCATCGTTATCCACTTTCAAAATTTCAAAAAATATCAAAAATTGTCAGCTTTTTACTCCCTAGAGCAAAACATTAACAGCAGCATCATTTTACAAAAAATAAAATAAAAAATAGATTTGTTAACTTTATTTATTGGTCCTCAGATCGAAACATAAACATATTAAACATATATAAAGTTCTTGGTAAAAACAAAATAGACTAAACAAAACGCAATAACCACTTGACCTGCAATCGGCAGCTTCTGAAAAGATTCATACTTTTTAAACTGCACAAGAGTTTCTCCTTGTGCAAAAATCGTTGGTAAACGATACTAAAATGGTTTTAGGATGTTCGCCGTTTTTCGACAGATTATTAGCACAAATCTCTCTCGGTCTGTCAGAAACGTCCATGCAACAGGCGATATTCTCCCATACAGACTCCGCTCTGCTCCCCACCTTCCCATTTCCCCCGGATCCGACAAACCCGCTGACTCACCTGGGGACGCTGATGCCAGGACACGACGCACCGCGGACCGGCGGATGGGACAGGTAAGCCGGTTAGCACCGAGGTTCTTCACGTCCGGCACAAAAAGCAACTTGTACACAACAACAAAATTGTTCCCCGGGTCAGAGGCCGTAAGGTCGCGGTTCAGAGGATCCCAAACTTTAGACAGAGGAGTCCTTGCCGTGCCGTGAGGAATGAGCGCTTGGACGTGAAAATGCGCTCGAGGTCTAACCTCTCATTTAGGAACCGATGGAATGAAGGAGTTGAGTTGAGTTGAGGTATTAGGATCCCAGGAGAAAATTAGGGGAGGGGGAGACCGCACCCCCTGCTAAAATCCGAATATCAGTGAGAGCTGAGAAGAGTTTGGAGCAGAGGTGAACCAGTACCCCAATCGTTTTGGATATTTAATCTTTCCTGTCCTCAAACAAAGTAATAAATGTAAATTTATCTACGTTCTTACATCTTATTAGATATTTGGATGCTGGTTTAAATTCATTTGTGACAAAATACATCACATTTTTGTCATCTCAGGTCAGACACTGGTCAGGTTCTGCTGCAGACTTTGCTTTGGAGGAGCATCATGGTTTTACAATCTGAAACTCGTCCGGTTTAATAGCCCTAACGTCAGTTGAGTCATGCATGCTTGTATCACTAAAACTCTTGACTAGAGCAACAAGTGTAGCAGAATATTTACTTTTGGAGGTAGGAGGTTGTTCTCTCCCTCCCCCACCTACTTTGTCCTCAGCCCATTCAGTGTTTCTTCTGTGACATACCAGAAGATCTGAGCTCCTAACTTACTGGTCTTTGACCTTTTGAAGAGGTTACCATCACTTTGGTGACTGACCACACAAATAGCTACATCCACGCAGGTTTAAACAGGCTGAATGGGATTGCCCTCAAACATGGGTAAAATTTTGGTTATGGCTCAGAAAGCAAACATGTTAAGAAGACTGCTCAGATTTAGTGCTGGAATAGGGGAAAGGAACATTTAATTTTTTGTCTTTGTTTTCCTTCCCCGTCTCTCCGTATGAAAGTCAGGTTGACACATATTGAAAATGTCAATGTTGTCCTACTTAGTGCTGTCATCTGCTCAGGTCTTTCTCTGTTTCCTTTTCTGTGTTAACATTTTCAGAAAACTTTGTTCAATATTCTGAGTTACAGTTTTTGGTCACATAAATGAAAGAAAAATAAATTGTAGCACACTGGCTTTTTGTTTATATAAATATTTCATATTCTATTCTGTCAACAATTAAAATATATATACATACTTCTTTCTATGTTAATTTTTAAGATTGTCATGGTTTTGTCCCGAGGGATGGAAGGTACATCTACAAATCAACAGTCATACAATTCAAATCTGTCTTTTCAATCCTCCCTTAAAATCTGCCTTCCTCTTTTTGTGTTGACAGATTTCATTATGAGTAACATTCCAGAGACCAGGCCTCTGGGACTTTACTTTGCTTCTGCCTCCTTATTACTTTGTTACAGTGGAGAGAAAACACAGTAAATGTGATAGCAGTCTAACAGAACAATTTGACCCTTTGTTACTGATCTACTTGAAAATCAGTTGAGCAGAAAATCCACTAACTAAACAGAAAATCAACAAACAAATGGAAGCCCTAACATCAATTTAAACTTTTTATTCTTATTAACACAACAGATGGAGATAGTAGATGATAATGAAGAAAAAGTTTTTTTTTATTTAAGCTGGGTTAAGAAGAAGAGTGATGGTCAGTAAGTGATCAGTGAGAATAATGCTCTTACTGAGCAGCACTTACTGAGCAGCACTCTGCTCAGTCAGATGATTTATTGATTTTGTAGATCTGGAAGAATAATATAATTTGTGGTACTACTTAAGGAAGTCAAGCAAGACAGAAGTATGTGAGGGCATACAAGAACGGTGGGGAGATGTGTGGTAGGTTTGGTAGATGGATTAGAGGTGAGGGTGGGTCACCTTTGTGTGAAACGTGTCATTGTTTAATAGAACAAACAATGCTGAATCATGTGGAAATCTGAAGGAACATAGGACTTAGCTGAGCATTTTAGTGTAACATTCAGTTTGTTTACACAATGTTTTGAAATTCAATTCAGTTTTCACATTTTATTAATCCAAATTCATGCCGAGATGACAAAAAAAGACTTTTTAAAAAGCAATATAGTTTGACCAGGTTCAACTAGGTTTTCTGACGTTAAACTACTTATTTATTTATTTATTTATTTGCTTCAAAATATTGGAAAGCAACATGTTTGCTTTCCAACATACAAATAATACATATACAAATAATACACTCTGTGGCTGTATGCTACTGACAGCATTGTCATCCAATTAGGAGACTTGATCCAGGCTTTCAAGGCTGTCATCTTCTGGGAGGAGCGAGAGAAGCAAAACGGGAAGCTCATGCAGACCAGAGCGTCACCATCCTGCACGCTAAGGTTGCTCAGAAGTCTTATGGCAACGAGAAAAGGTCTGATAATGTATCTCTGGTATTGAAAAAAGCATTCTGCAATGCAAAAAATAACAGAAATAAAAAAATACAACAATGTGGCTAACTTGAAACAACCCCCCATTTTGTCATTGTACCTTTATCTAATGTGAAGTCACGACACATTAGAAGCTCTTTGAACCTGTTAGACATGTTTCTGCTTTAAACGGCAGAAAAATTTGACTAAAAACTCTGCTATAATGCTTAATAATTTTTTATTTTCAGAAGGAAGCATATATAAGAGCAAACAAAGAATAAAATGTCTGACTCACAATAAGAAATAAGAGACTGTAGTAAGGGAAGATTTACAACCTAAGAAAAAGTTCAGTACAGTTAATAAAATGTGCATAAAAGTGAACAAACTGCTTGTATATTTATATTGATGTACACTTCTACATCCCCATTAGGTTTTTCTGCCCTCCACCTTGTGTTTATATCAATGGTCATGGATGGAGAGTCATGCAGGATCATTTGAAAGGTGACATGACGAAAACATTTAAATTAAGATATCAAATCATCTTCTTCAATCTAAATAATTTCTTCTTCTGTCTGATTTCCGACCACCCCATCATTTCCTATTTTTTTCTCACTACTTGTCCTACAGCGGGAGGTTATGGGGACTCAGTTTATCGGATATGTGGTTACATGTGTCTGGACAGCTCCAGTCAGTCACAAGCAGACGCATTCAAACTGCTCTTTGATGAGCAACCAAACTCAAGGGTGAGAAAGCGCTGATCCTATCTTTTGCACAAATGTGGTTTTAGAAGTCATGTTTGTTTCCAAATACTTTTTTTGGCACCAATATTATCTAATTTCAACCATCAAAATCATTTTCTTCTTTTATTTTTTGTTGGCTCTAGTGGCCTTTATTTGGTATTGAAAAGGATTTTCAGATAATAAAGAATTGTAGTTAGCTTCAAGAAAGTTTATTTAGAAATTAAAGGGCATGCTCATGGTTTTTGTGGCCGTTTCAGACGTTAGTTTGGGAGATACTGTGAGGATCTCCTCAATCAGTCACTATGTTCTCAGGAGGAGCAGATGCATTTTCATCCTGACCCTGGAAACAGTTGTCCAGATCTTTATTCCTCCAAAATCACAGAGGGATTCCTGGGAGCTTGGCTGTCTGGTCTACATGTGTTTTGTGAATCTGGAGAAGGTTTACAACACAGTTCCCCGAGGGTCAAAGGTCATGGCCTCTTGTGTATCCTGGAGCAGTTTGCAGTAGAGTGCAAAATGGGCAAGTGTTCATTACCCCAACCCTGAAGTCACAGGTTGCTGGTTGGAGGTTAGACTCCACCTCAAAGGGAGAAGTTCAAGTTTCTTGATATTTTATTCATAAGCAGTAAGGTGTAGAGCAGAGTTACACAAGCCCCACTGTCTTACATAGGGTTTTCCCCACTCACCTAAATAGAATTAACAGGTGATTATCAAGATTCAACAGAAGTTAATGGCATGCTGAGGAGGTATCAAAGTCACTTGGATCAGGTAAACTTTGAGTAGCCCTAGCTTTTGCTAGAGGGATCATAAAACCCTTCTGGGAATTGTTTGGGATCGTCCAGAATGAGCTGGATTTGACATCTGGGTGTCCAGATGGATGCATGTGTAATTAAAGCAGCATACGGTTCCCTGAGAAAAAAAACAAAGCTGTACTTCTGCTTTTGTTTTTCTGGGTTAGAGATAATTGAACATTTTCTCTAAAAAATAGTTTGAGACAGAATTATCCCAGTAAGTTCTAGTTTTTGTTTCTGTTTTTTTTTTCTTTTTTTTTTCGTTTTGACACTGACTGTCTTTGTTTCTGCAGCAGTTGTTTGCTTGTGCAAAGTCCCTCTTCATCTCTGACCAGGACAAGAGGAAGCATTTTTGCCTGCTGCTGCGACTTTTTTTAGGCAACAGACAGGAAGTGGGTTCCTTCCAAAGCAGGATGATCAAAGTGATCTCCAAACCTTCCCAGAAGAGACAGTCCATGAAGAATGCTGACTGTGAGTCACACTTTTCAATCCAGGAAACCCATCTGTTTTTATTTACTTTACTTTTACAACAAAGAAAAGTAAATGTCTAACATTAGAATGATGTACAAATTGTACAATAAACAACAAAGCATTACGGTAGAAAGGAAGACAAGAAAATCAATATAGAGAGAAGAATTAAAGAATTAAGAAGAATTAAAGTCAAAGCTTGAATTAAAGTTATTGAATTTAGAATGTATTTTTCTGTATAAACTCACTATTAAATACTCACGTCAGTGTAAAATTGTGAAACAAATCGGAGGCTAATTTGCTTAAAAGTTTGACCCGCTTCAGTAGTTAAATCTGGATCTTTTAGTTAACCGGTGTAGTTATAGATGTACCGTTGGGGCAGTTAGCATTTTCTGGGGCAGACTACACATTTAGTTTGGCATTACAGCACAATGTATGGCTTCATTTTGTGTTGCTTAACCAGTGAGCCAAATTTTACTGAAATGGTGAATGTACCAACACAGACAAGTCTACATTTTTTTTATTGGATCAATAAAAAATGTATTAAGATTCATAATATGCAGACTCTTTCAAGCATGACATAAACTTTAATTATTAAGCAGTATTTTAGGGGTCTAACAGTGCACAATCATTATGACGGTCTGTTCATTACAGCAGAACATGGGAACGATGCATGAAAGATCAAAATGTACATTCTTACTCTTTACAGAAAGACCTGAAGTATGAATAAGTGTAGTGTGTCTTACAGTGTGCCTTTATGTATTCCCAGTGTGTATATCCTCCTGCTCCAAAGTGGCTTTGTTCAACCGTTTACGCTCACAGACGGTCAGCACTCGTTACCTCTCGGTGGACAGAGGAGCTTTCATAGCGAGCGCCAGACAGTGGACAGCCTTCACCATCACCATGGGTAAATATATGCAAGTGTGTGACACTGCTGGTGACACTGCTCACATATGTCTGGTTTTTGTATTCAGAAGTGATTATGCGTCTTTTTTCTGCCAAAATCCCAGTGGAGTCAGATAATTATACATCTGAGAACTAAGTCATGACTTCAACAAGGAAATATTTTATATTGGATATTGGATGTTCTAGTAGGTATGGGCAATCCTTTGAAATTTCACATGATTGGGACATGCAAAAAATTCTCAACTTCTCATTAATCAATTTCTCTGGACTATCCAGGGTCAAATGATATCTTCTGTTTAGCACGAGTTTGCTGTAAAACTAAGAACTTTAGACATCAATGTCCATGGAAGAAGGTTGATAAGCCAATGGATGTACTCCATAATGTACTCTAACAGTGTGTTACAGGTGCTCAGCATCACTGATCCTCCACCATACCCATCATTGTGCTAGAGATGCTTCCCCACATCTTCAAACATGGAATGTTTGTTAGGAGTAATGTTTAAGTTTTTGATATCAGGACAGATTTTTTTTTTTCCTCAGAATTCCTCCAATGCAGTAAGACTTTATGTAATTACTATCAAATGGTTGCAAAAACTAATTTGTTGTAGCAGTTCTCTAAGTGAGATTTGAACATTGTTTTTCCACCAGTACCAAACCCTTTACCATGCCTGGTGACAAGAAAAACATGGGTCCTCGTCATTTTTATGCTTTTTGCATGGTTTTTGTAAAGGTTGCCAATACATGTGGATGGTGAAATATGCATCCAATAGTTGAACAGAAACAAAATCAAAATAAAAAAAAACAACAACAAAAAAAAACACAAAATAAAGATTGGATATGGTAAAGTCCCAAAATATATATTCATCTCCACAAAAATGTTAACTCATGAGGTCTAATAGCAAATATCTCTTTGATAGCATCAAACTTCTTCCTTCAGTTATCAGACAGCTCACCTCATAATTCAGCCACCCTGCGTTAATAAAGACGCCGTATGTGTAAGCAGGTATTCATCTGCATTTTCCCCCTCACAAGTGCGCTGGAGCCCACCTAAAGGTCAGGGAGGTTATTTATGTAGCACGGTGCTTCGTGAGCACAGACCTCCCACAGCCAAAACCTCAGCCTCTAGTGGTCATCCATCAGCGCGCCTCACGCCTTCTCCACATCACTCCTACTGTCTGTCTTCACAAAATACACACTACTGTATGGAAATGAAAAATGTTTAATAAGAAAAGATTTATTCATGTGGTGGAAACATTTCTATGAATAGTCACACAAAGTTCTTGTGTGTGTTTGTAGTGGATGACCAGCGTGGTGACCAGGGTGGGATTGTGCCGAGTGAAGGCTTCATCTGTTATGGTTCTGTGGTCCAGTTCATTTGCACTGAGTCAGGAGTTGCCCTGCCACCCATGGTAAGACGCGTACCCACATACATGCACACACGTGCAAATTTAGGGCCTGGACCTCAGTTTTGCTGTCATGTCCTAAGAGAGAACTGTCACTTTAAATACTGCAGTGTGAATAACCTACATCAAAAGATTTTTGAATTATTAAATTACCGAAATAGGATCAGTCGTATAAGAGTAACTTGGACATATTTCAACGAGCACAGCATAGGAACTCTTAGGTTATGAAAATATTCATACTATGCAGAGTTTGGGATGAGACCTGCAAGAATAAAAGATTATTTAGACTAAACCAGAAAAAAGGGAAATTTTGAAGTGACATGAAGAAAACACCTGAAGTAACCAAAATATCAGGTGTGAGGCGGTTGTGTGCAGTGGACATGAATAAGTTCATGTTTGGGATTATAGTTTTGTCATAAACTCATTGTTGTTAAGGGTACAAAAACATCATTAATGTCAGCTTCATGTTGTATTTAGAAACAACATGAATGTAACATGTAATTTGAAACACATGTTCAGTAAATTTTGGTTAGATTTTTTTTTTTCTTTGAATAGAAATATGCTAACATGATCATATTTTTAATGTCCTTATTTAGCTCAAATTTTCATCCAAAGGAACCAAGAGAAAATTTGTTCATTGAGAGTTTCCATCAAAATATTAACCCCAAAGTATTATAGGTAGCAATTATGGTTAATCAGTAGTTTGGGAACATTTGAAGAGAATAATCTCACTCTGTTTATGTCCTTTTTCTGTAATTGCAGAGCATTTAAAATAGATCCTATCCCTTCATCCTAACATAATATCAACTCTGACCTTTATAAGGTTATGTGAATATGTAGTCTCATAAATGTTCTCCATTTTCTCCCATCATCTAATTTATTCTATACTTAGATAAATGTCTGAGCAGAGTCCCTCATTTTTCGCTGAACAGACCTTTTTCTCACAACCCTTGAGTTGCTGACACTCTGCTGTGGGTCTTGTGAGAGTCGGTTAAATTATACCCTCATGCTACACCTCTATATGTTATTATAGTGGATTCCTATTACTGCACAGTTTGTTTAAAGTTAGAGAAATTTTGCCTGCTAAGTTGTTAGCGTGACAAGATTGTTGGCTCTGATTCCTTTAGTGGTTTGCTCCCAGATGTCTAAGGTTGGATGTATGGACCATAAAGTTCAACCAGGTCAGCAGACTTAAGTATTAAAACAAGATTTTTAACATATTGTGAGCTGTGGCGTCAGAGAGGTTTTAATTGTAGGTTGTTAATATTTACGATCTGGACCTAAAACATGAAATTACCAAAGTTAATTGACTGAAATATTTTGATTCAGTGGATTGACAAGCTTGATTTTGAGATTGTTATTGATAAATATTGACTGTTCATATTAATATGCATACATACATCGTAACTGGTCAAAATTATTAAATGAAGCATCGTGTTCACTACTCGACAACAACATCAACAACTACAGATGAGAAAGAACAGAGAGGGATGGATGAGACCCACAGCTGTTAGAATTACAGATGGACTTATATGGTTTAGTAATTTCCTGGACATACTGACCAATCAAAGTGTTTTAACATAAGAGCTACACTTACAAGCCACACTCATAACAATGCAGATCGATAGATTGCTAGCTCAGCAACATATTGTCCTGCATCAGGGGAGGAAGCTGGCGCCAAGCTTATAAATTTTCAATTGCGATGCAACTGTTATTGTCAGGAAGCCACTCTGCAGAGCTGTTCAACAACGCTTTGTCTTTGTTCTTGCCATCTGCATGTTTGTCCTCTTGATATTCATTTGTATTTGTTATACAAAAGGAAACATTTCTGTACAGCCATCAATATTCCAAAACATTTACATTTTTAAACCTCAGAAAACAATCTGGGCCTTTTTGTGAGAAATTACTTGATATAAAAATTTGTTTTCTTGCTTTAAAAAGAGACACTGTCTTGCTGTGAGCACATTTTTTTTAACTTATTGATAGCATTATGTAGCCAACATGAGTGAATGGCAGCATAAAAGGCAGCTTAACAGGCTGCCTTTGTGATTATGCTTTGATTTTACTTTGCCTCAACGACAAGGATAATATGGGATGCACAGACTCCTCTCGGCTGTGCCTGTCAGAACTGTGACAAGCGCAAAAACACTGCACTGACTGCTATGTCTACTTCATTTACTGCAGCCTGTCTGACCAGAACAAAGGGATATTGAGTTATCTCCATTAAGCCATGCTCAAGTCTGGGGTTTCCATGACTGAAATTGATTACATTATTGTAAGATGTCCAGAATAAAATAAGTTAGCATGCTTTCAGGTTGAATATTACTCTTTTTTAAATATCCCAGGGTATGCATGAGTTATACAGTCCCCCTCTGTACTGTGAACTGGTGAAAGGTTTACTGCATTTAAAGGTTTAGTTATAACTTTAATGCACCACTAAAAAGTAAAGTGAGGCATTTTTTAGTAAAATCTCAGCTTGTTCCTTTAGCTTACTAAACTCGCTTTCACAAGAATTAGATTTTCTTTTAATTTTTCTGCAGAAATTAACTTTGAGGGTCTGAAAACATTTCAGAATTTTTCAATCCCTTCAGGTTATCCGGAAGGTCAACAAGCAGCAAGCCATTTTAGATGTGGACGAACCCGTTTCTCAGCTACACAAGTGTGCCTTTCATTTCAGAGACAATCCCAACGCTTATCTGTGCCTATTGAACGATACCATCATACAGTACCAGGTAAAGCATCACCTCACTCTATTTTCCTATCTTTCTATGCTCCGTCTACATTATCTTTAATGTTTTTCATTCTCTCAATCTTTTTATGTCAACTTGTCTTCTGCTGTCTCCTCCACCTTTACTCTGATTAGGCTCCGTCCAGCATCAGAGACTCCAGCAGGGTGGTGCTAAATGATGGATCCTGCTGGACTATCATTGGTGTGGAAGTGGTTGAATTCACCTTTAATCAGGGTTTGACCTGCATTCAGACTCCAGTCAGTCCTTTTCCTGTTATTAATGGGTTAGAGGTGAGTTTTAAGAACATGACTTCTTAAAAAATATTTAAGAAAAGATTTAGGGAAAAGGGAGTCTTTTCCATAGATTTTCTTCAATCAGTTTCACCTTATCTAGTTACATGTTGACACTACAGACATCAGCATTATTTAAATGGGTTAATCTGCAGTTCTATTTAGCCTAATATAAAAGGGAACAAAATATCTCGGATAAAAATATATGCTTCATAAATTCTGTATGTTTTTGAAGGTGAATGGTGGAGGACATGTTGCCATGCTGGAGATCCATGGAGAAAACTTCAGCCCTCACCTCAAGATGTTGTTTGGGAACACAGAAGCTGAGACGATGTTCAAGTGAGTTCAGAAAGGGGAAATCCAGATTATGACAGGAGGGAGGTAAACAGAGAAATACTAGGTAAACTTTAAAACGGGGGCAAGTCAGTGAAGCTGTAAAGAGATATTGTTAAAAGATAAGTAAGTGCAGATTAAAAAAGACATATGCAAGAAGTCATATTGGAAACAAGCAGTCAAATCAAAATCAAATCAAATTTTATTTGTATAGCACATTTCAGCAGCAAGGCATTTCAAAGTGTTTTACATCATAACAAACACAAAAACACAAAGTCATGCAACATAGAATAAACAATCAAAACATTACATTAAGTCAAATTCCATCATTAAATTTTTAATTAATTGCGTTTCAAATACAATTCAAAACAGGTCATCTATTTTACATGACCAGAAGTTTAAAGAAACTTTAATATAGTAAGCATCACATGGAGTAGCTCAGCTCAGCCTACAGGGAGACTCCTCCACTTAACTCTTCTGTGGGAGATTTTAATTTACAGGATGGTTCTGCAGAACTTGGACAGCCATCCATCCTCTTACTGAATCTCACACAGGATGAAAGCAGTACTTCTGACGCAAGAACTGACCTCAGATCCCACACCTGAAGAGCTGAGGAATCATACTTTAGGGTCTCGGGTAGAGGACAGCTCACCACGGGTTTCTGCCAGAAATCCTCTCAGCAGCTCGGTCGTATCTAGGAAAGCCTTGTTTGAATAACTTAGCCTTCCATAAAGTGCTGTTTGTATGAAAAGCTGCAGCCAGACGGCAACATAACCTTTCATAACCACACAGCCCCAAAGTGTAATTTCACTTTAAATGACAGATAACTATTTCTTTGGTTTTGTTTATTTTACACTACTCTTGTTTCTTCATTTTGTCTGAAGCAATTAGAGAAAATTTTAAACTTACCAGGAGACAACTTTATGTAAATTATGGAAGGTTTATAAATGGTTTTGCTTTTTACTGATTTTTTTACATACATTTATCCATAATGACAATACAAAGTCCTGTCTGTATTTTATTTGTCATTTGAGCGGTAATATAACTTTAAATAGAAATATTATACACCATTTTAGTTATTATGTGACGTTTAGTGCCCATATCTACTTCTTGTGGCTGTCTACGTTTATTCTCCTGCTTTCATTCTCATAGGCCTTTCTTTCTGTACTTTTCTCTCTTTAGGTCTCCCAAATCTCTGCTCTGCGTCATTCCTGATGTTTCAGTTTATAGTGACAGCTGGCGTTGCTTTCGTCGCATTATCACTCTTCCTTTGTCGCTCATCAGAACTGACGGCCTCATTTACCGTACATCCTACAGCTTCACCTACACCCCGGAGCTCCACCTGCCTGCATCCTCTCGAGGAGCAGCTGGAGGCAGAGAGGGAGGGGCAGATGGAGGCCAGCAGGACGGGGAGGACATCCTATTAGAGACAATTCATCAAGAGTTCACCAGAACTAATTTTCACCTCTTCATGCAGAGTTAACCAGCTTAAATGCAGTCCTCAGCTGCATTTAATATTATGAAACAAAGAAATAAGGCCTGCAGTCTGGTCCAGTTTCATAAAATCACTCATTGTAGTCCTTTGTCTACTTCTTTGTTCTTTCAGAAATACATTTTAAACGGGGGTGTACAATGAAAGATTTAAAGAAATAGTAATTATTTGTTAACATGTCAAGCTGCTCTTTCAGTGGGTTTGTTCATGTTGCAATTTTCAAATCCAAAGGAAATATTTGGATTCAACCTTTTCTGCCATGCAGCAGGAAGTTCGTTCTGTATTGAAGATAGAGACAAAACACTGATTTTCTGTGGCTATCAGAAAGACACATCTCGGTGTGTCTAATATAATATTATAAGGTTTATTGAAGAAGAAAAAATGTCTTGAACTCAAAGACCTACTGACTGCTCTGTGAGAGGATGTTTTTTCTGAAGGGACAGACTCACCCCCTGAAGGCTGCCTGCAGAGAGAATAAACTCTTACCTATTTGATCCATTTAGAAACAGCTTTCAACTTCAGTTTCTGTGAAATGAAGGAAGCAAGAGTGTAATCTGAGGGTGTACCTTTTTATGTTTGCATGCTAATTTGTGACCCAGATGTAATAATTTAGAGTCATGTAAGGCAAACATGGTTCAGTTTTAAGCAACCAGGTTAGCAATAATCACCATACTGAGAAAGGTAGTTAGGAAACTAAACAAAAATCTGATAAAATCAGCTGATTTGTAATGTATCACAAATAATATGTGCATATAATTTATATGGTAAATATTTACATGTTCCTGTTGGGCAAAGCATGTTCCTGTTTGCTGTTGACCTATGACCTCTGCCTACAGAGGTCATAGGGTGAGAGGCACGGTGCAAAAAGTTGACAGGTTGCCAATGTGTCACAGGAACAGTGGTGCACATTAAAGAAACATTTTAATACAGAAGTGCGCCAAATAAACCTGCTTAGAGGTTCTTAACATTTAAGCACTTTGTCACAAGGTACTTTTTATCTGACAAGACAACCTCACGAGAACATATTCTAATTTATTGAAAATGACTCTGCATTCTGAGGAAATGAGTACCCAGAGAGCAACTTTACACAGAACTGCCAGGAATTCAACACAGGGCCTTGTTGGTTCAAGGCAACAGTACAGCTGTACAACCAAAGATCAGCTGAAAATTAACTGATCAAACTGCCTCTAGTGAAAGGCGGATGCAACATATTGCAATCGTTTGTGTTTTAGCTACAGTGGCATTTTGGTTCTTACTGGAATTGGGTAGAGAAAACTTAGTTACACTTGGTGAGAACATTCAGACTCCACACAAAACGGCCCCTGAGAGATCTGAACTAGAGACCTTCTAGGTGTTGGCCAAGAGCACTGACCGTGCTGCAACAGCGTTGACAGCCCGACTGACCCAAGTGTTACTTTGAGAGATTTGTGCCTCTTGCAGAGGTTCTGTTATGAAAGACAACAGTGCCATGTCACCAATGCTGCTAATGTTATTAATGCCTCCTTGATTTATCCAGCTCATATCTGATTATTACATTTTGGCTCTGGGCTGTTGGTTGAGTTCATAGTGACTCATTATTTAGTTGTGATCTGCTTAAATCAGTTTTGTGCTTATGAAAATTCTAGCTGTTGTTTGTTAGGCTTCTATCTGACTAAACAGTGCAATAATTGGTGGAATAAGATTTTGTCATCAACATATCTACAGTATATCACAACTTTGCATATTTATGTAGCTATTTGTATTTGTATTATACATACATCTAATATTATGCATTTCAGCTTTGGTCACGACTAATCAGCTTCATCTTTAACAGCATTTTATTCTCTTTGTGCTCCTCATTTTACAGGAACCTAATATTTGTTCCGGCATCAACGTTGACCAGCCCAGAACTAAAACTTGAGACAACACACTTGAATAATTACTTTAGATTACCAATGATTGTTCAAACACTTTCTTTGCAAACTTTGTGAACAGATAAGTCAAGCTGCTCAGGTAGCCATGTTTTAAGGATTATTTCTGTGGCTTTGCGTCTGGAATTGCCTCTGATCTTCTGCTGTGCTGCACATTAGACAGAAATGTTGGAAGCAGAATAAAGCGATGACAGATATCTTTTGGATAACATCCCATTTGTTTTCGCTGCTCCACAATATTAGCCCTTGGCAATGTTAGGTTCTCAATCCTTTTTGTTAATCCAGTTAATCAAAGTGTCAGTTTGCAGCAAAACTCAAACAGCAACAAAGCATACTTTGCTCAGGCTTTAGGCTTTTATTCCCTAAAAAGGTATTTTGATCAAGTCTGTGGTTAAGCTAGCAACTAGAAAGCCCTTTTGTTCCTTCCAGAAAAAGCATAAGAAGACCTCCCACATGGCTCTCCACTTAATTCTTCTTTGCATATCCTGGATGCTAATTGTTTTTACTGTAACACGGCATCTCAACAGTTGATATGTTGCCCAATAATGTTCTTTCATCACACAGATCAGTTGTTGCTAGACTGATTGTAATCAAAAAATGCAAGTCGTTTGATTTATTTTTAATAAAGCCTGACATTTGTTTTCTGCCAACATAAATATCTAGTTTTACTTCATCAAATTCACTTTCAGACTTTGAGTTTACTTGTTTGTTTGTTTGTTTGTTTGTTTGTTTGTTTGTTTGTTTGTTATGAAGTGTAGTTTTGTGAACAACCAGTTTCTTACCAGCATCAAAATGTTTGGTTAATCAGGGAGAGGTTTTATAAAAGAAGTTAAAATAAGAACTTCTCAAAACAAAAACTTTTCAACAGGAAGTCTCAACATTCTAAAATAAATAAAATTCAAAACTTTGTAAGTAGTTTGGGTGAATTTTTTAATGATTGTTTACACTTTGTTACATTTGCATGAGATTGTCCTGATTATCTCGTCATTCATTTCTCAACAAAACATTGTGGGACACATTTAATGCATTGTTCAGTCCCTGTTCTTCAGTTCTGGCAACATTTATGAAAGCTCATGTCAAGGCTGACAGGGAAATGAAGAATCATTATCAAGATATCAAAGGGGCTCATTTTTGCAGAAATGTTTTCTGTAAAATGAAGGGTAGAAAAGAGGCTTTGTTGCATCTGGTATTACATGACACATTCTTGTTGGCTATTTCAGCCCAATTTGATTTTGTCCAGATAAAAGGTTATGTACAGTACCTTGGCAAGCTATACATTTTTAATAATATTTTAGAAAACATATTTTCTAAATATTTTAGAAAACATTTTATAGACACGTTTAATGTTGGCCTAAAAATGACTACAAATGGTACAAAAAGGAAAAAAATGAATAACTGCTCTATTATTTAACCAGGAAAGCAAGAGAGTAAAGGGACATTGACCTTCCTTTCATACCTCACATGTTGAAATTCTGAGAGGCACAGAAAGGCATGTGTCTTTCTTCCTGCTCACATTCTTCCTTCCTCTCCTCCTCTTCCTCATTATTAGCAAGACAAACACATGTGAGTGAAAGGAGGAAGGAGACTGGTACAAACACAAGACCATGGCGTCTCTGAACTGCTAATCTCTGTCATGTGGGAGAAACTTCAAGCTAAAAGATTCACATGCCCACAATAGTGAAGGCCCACACAATTTTCCCTTCATCCTGGTCAATGAGACGTCGTATAAAAGAGGCCATTCTTAGGTTCCCATCTACTGTAACACACCCACACTCCTTACATCCTTTTCTGTGTTAAAAGATAAAGATAAAGAAAAAAGTTTAATGAGTTTACAGCCTTTAGGTTTAGTTAAGCCTTTCTTAACTCCTTTGTAATAACTTGTTCTCGTAATAGCTTTTGAGAAATATAAGTTAATGACTGACAGCTTATCTTAGTTTTACATGATATTATGTTGCTTATCTCCACTGATGAGATGAGAAGTGAACAACATAAGACTGACATTTCGGTCAACACATTTGAGTCTGACTCAAATTGATCTTATCCAATTTAGGAAGCTATTGAGTCTTTGAGCACTGAAGGAAAGGTTAAGTTAGTGAGTTTAGTTTCAGGTTTAAGATTCAAACCAAATGGGATTACACAACGATTTTGAACCTTGATAGAAAAGACATGTGCACGTCTGTGTGAAAGGGTACAGGAGCTGTATTATAGAGGGGCCCTCCAGTTTTAGCACTCATATCCTTCACAGTGTGGTCACGGGGCGCCAGTCTATTTTGTTTATTACAGTGGAATAAAGGAGTCTACTGTCCATCACTACTCTGCTAGGCCTCAGACGTCTACCTACATATCAACACCTCAGCATCACTATGATAGACAAGCAGACAAATTAAATTACATAATTATTTTAAGTTTTAAAAAATCTACCAAAGCACAAAAAGTGGCAAAACAGAAAAAGCTTTAATATTTCTCCATAGGCTGTCTTTAAGACTAAAGCGGTTGAGAAGAACAAGACACAGCAACAGACAAGTGTTGACATCAGGTACTATTCGGTAGATAACGTTGACATCATAAAAGTGCGCAATGTTTCTTCGGAAGGTGGATCTCATCAGTGCTCTTGTTGTTCGCAGCTGTTCAGCTCTTAGTACTGACAGGATCTGTCTGTATGAGGAATCCTCTTATCAGAAGATTAACAGAAACATGAGCAGAATGATAATTGTTTCAAGCAAATTGAGCATGGGAAACATGGAAGGAATGCTAACAGTTAATAGAGATTATACCAGATGAGAGTGTGACTTATGCTTTGAGACAAAGTAGGACTCAGGGAAGATGGTGGGATTGAGGAGAGTATGCATGAAGAATAAAAATCTAACTATTTAGAGAGATTATGCAGGGACAAATTTATGTGATCTAAAACAACTCAAACTAAAACATGGAAGAGCAACTGAAAAAAAGGCAACTAAATACATTTACGTCTTTTAACTTTCCAAGGAGATACTTGTTTTCCAAAACCCAGCACACACTGTGTGATTTCAATAACTCCTGAGGACTCAAATGTCACACTGTGCAAACTCCAAAAGATTGTCTGAGTAACTTGTGTCATGTTACTCAAGTTACTCACACAAATTTAAATTTAAGATCTATTAAATCTTAAATTTGTTTAAGATTGAATAGATTCAGACCTGTACAAAATGTTGTGGCTACAGAAGGTCATCACCGGATCTGACAGAGCTATAGGCCAACAAGAAAGCAAATGTTGAAATGAATGCTTTTATTTTTAGATTCAGACTCCAAAAAGAGGAAGATTGGAATGAAGAACAGGAAAAAGTTGTGAAACTTTCTTCTGTTTAGGCTAGGAAAAGCACTCAGGCTAGGAAAAAAGAGAACAAGACTTTACTCATAGCGGCAATCATACTACACAAATGTTTTACTGTAAAGCTTGCTAGATATTTGTTGTAAATCATATTTAGTTGATGGAGTGCTGAATCAGCTACTGTTGAGTCTGTGACCCTGAATGACCACAGAATGCTGAGTCAAACTTATGACCAATAAGTTTATGATTCTAGTCACAACTTTTCATTATTCTGCTGAAAAGTTGTGACTTGTTATTTCTAGGGCCTAATTCCAAGCAACAGCTGCAGATTATTACAATTTTAAACATAAACCTTTAGTTCCTCCAGCTTTGACAAAAGGTCATGCTCTAAAACATGCAAAGAGGTGAAATGGCAGCGTGTCATGTAACGGTGTTGTTGGAGGTGGTGAGGCAGACGCTGGAGACCAGGTAAGGTGTGTTGTGGCAGTTTAATAATAAATGTCCAGAAACATACAAAGTCGACAAACAAGTCCGCGGCCAGGCAGCACGGCTGAGCAGAAGCCAGGGCTCACACCGGTAGCAACTGGTCATACAGGCAGAACACAACAATGAAGACAAAACTTAGACAACTTTAGACGATAGACGAGGACCCGACCAGGAACAAAGGACACAGGATGGATTAAATACACAGAGGGTAATCACGGGAACGAGACACACCTGGGAGTAATCAAGGGGAAGACAGGACAACAGGAGACTCTGGGAACAGGAAACTCAAAGTAAACACAACAGAGAAACACAGATCATAACACAGTGGAAAAGAAAGACATGATGGATGATTATATGAAGGCAATGCTTCAACTCCTGCATGCTATTTGTGCTTCTTAGTAACATCATAACTCATATGGATTATGCAAAATATAAGAAGTTTTTATGACAGTTTAACTTCATCAGAGTCACTCAACATACAAACTACTAAAACAGATGGACCTTCATTCTCTGCTCTGCCATTTAACAGAATATAGACAGATAACAGATAACAGAGTATAAAGTCGGTTGTTTTGTCTTATTCTCTTGCTCTTCTGTGTGTGTGTTTTTGATGAAAGGCAGAACCAAAGGATATTACCCAGCTGACAGGATATTTCATGTTATTCAGAATTTCTCCACTTCTCTTTACCTAAGAGAAGTGGAGTACATTTTAAACTTCCTTTCAAAGTTTAAAATGTACCCCTAATGCAATGTTATATAATTTCAGGTAGATATATTGTTTTGATTACAAGATTAGACGAATAACAGCTCAGATGAGTTTTAAGGAATTAGATCAAATTCTCCTGACTCAGTGTGTGTTTGTATTAGAGCATAATCCCCTGCTAATCCAGGACCTTTGCACATGCTGCGTGTCTGTGTTTTGTGCAACTGGTTGACTGTGCACAGAGGAAGTTGGCCTGTATTTTCAGACAGACTAGGGTCATATGTAGAGCAATACTACAAGCTCAAAGAATTTACGAGCCTCCGCAGACACGAAGCACCTTGTATTGTGGTGTGAAAAGTATTTTACGAGCACCCAGTAAATTTTGCTCTTCATCATTCAACAGACAGACATGTCACAAACAACATATGTTTTGATGATTTTTGGGATGTGTTACCAAAACTGACAGCTTAGCAAGCAGGCTGGATCTCTGAGTTAATGCTGATTGAGTGAAAGGAACAGGCAGGAACAGGCACTCGGACCATGCAGGAGTTCAAAGCAAGTTATTGTGTGCAAATATAATCAAATTAAATCCCTATAATTTATCTTCTTTGAATTCTTTAAATTAAATTAAATCCATATGTTCTTCTTTAAAACTCAGCATGATCATTTGTTAAAGTTTAAATATACAGGTTCTCATGGTTTTATGTCTTTACCACACAGCTTCATTGAAATGTTTCCTCTATGAAATGCCATCTGAGACCCAGATGTTTCAGAGAGTCGTATTTTAATCATACTAATTATAAATGTGGGCTGATGCCATCTGGGTGTTAAACATAAACTGAAATTGCCATACTGACAAATATATTTATGTTTTGTTTTAATTTAAGTCACATTTTGTTTTTAACTTTTGTTTATTAATTACGGGCATAGAGGGAAAAAACATGATGTAATTTGAAAAATTATTTATAATATCCAAATTTTAAAACAGTTGTACACTATAACTAAGCCACTGCTTAGGACTCTTCATCATATGGGGCATCCCATAAATGTTTGAATTTTTCACACAAATTATAGATTTTAATGTTTTGTGGTTGAGATTAAGAAATTAAATTTTATTGATAGCCTCGGCATAAATATACTTAAAGGTTGTTTGATTTAAGACTCAAATGTCTAAGTGTTCAGCTCAGTTTGTTCACAACTATATTCTAGAAGTAAACAATTATCAGTGATTACTTTTAGCAAATAAACTTGGCTTTCTCCCAGTTTCTATCAGATCTGTTTTGAAATGCAGTTAGCGGTGGTGACGTTCTTAACAGGTAAAAAGGCCTTCAATTTTGTTGAAGGCCTCATACAATCTTGGGCCAGCCCTGAGCGCTGTTGACACTGAAACTGATTCTGTTTCCTGACAGGAAGCATTTACCCACAGGAAGGTTGAGGACAGACACGTGGACACAGTTGCATGTAGAGTCACAGACAGTAGTAAAATGTATCCTTTCTCTCCATGTTTTTTGCATCGTAACTTGATTTTGTCCCATAAAATATCAGGTTGTTGAGCCTCTAAATTACAACCTGTAGTTATGTTGTACTATCCAACAACTTATTATTTGAGACAGCTGTGGTGGCACAGGGGCAAAGTGTGACCCACATATTGAAGCCTTGGTCCACGTGGCGGTGGTTGCAGGTTCAATTCCCATCCTGGCAACATTTGCCACATGTCTTCCCCCTCTCTTGTTACCCTGTTTCCTGTCAAATTACTTTCAAATAAAGATCACTAGATCCATCAAAACCTTTAAAAAAGAGAAAGGTATTCAAAGTCACTTCTCAATGGCTTGATATTCTCCTAGAGGAAAAAAAATGCCTTTGTTGTGTTTTTAATGTTCAGCATGATATATGATTTGTTATACCACTCTGCAAAAGACTCCAAATACCAAAGCAGTTCTTGCTGCAAAAAAAACAGCTGTGCATTAAACCACATCATCACCATACATCTGGTAACTAGCATCCTAATGCAATTATATAAACTGAAAAGAAGTGAGCCAAAACCTGAGCCTAGGGGTACACCTGTATTAATATTTCAAAATGAGTTTTTATTAAAACAGATATAAATCTTCCTGCATTCAGCTTAATTTGATAGAGAACAGGACCACAAACATCTTGTGACTTTCATTCACAATTATGAAGTTGTATCCCAATTAAAGCAAGAGTGAGATATATGTTGGTCTTATAACTAAAATTACAAAAACAAACAGGTCTAGTGAAAGATAATCATCCTGAAAATTTTAGGATATCGTATTCTGCTCATTTTATTTTAGCAATTTTAATTTAAAAAATAATAATCAAAATTTTGTAGCCTCTAGAAGACTTCTGACTTGAGATTTTTGGTCCGTGTGACAAAATATTTGGACACAACTGGTTTAAAGTGCTAATATCCTGATTTGAGTAAAGAAACGTAGTTCCAATTAATTGATCCTGATCACATGATAAACTGATCTGTAAATACGCTATTTGTGGTCCCCACACAATAAATATACCAAAGAGTGTATTGTAAATGGCAAAAATTATCATTTATCTCGTAGATGCTTCATTAAATAATAAACCACAACTTTCCCATAACTGTGAAAAAACATAGGTAAAATACAATTTACATTATTTGACATTCAGTCACAGAACTGCTTGTGTAAACAGCTTATTTAACAGTAAAGTGAAACACAAGTTCTGTTTTTGATGTTTACTCCCCTAAACATCAAACACTGAGAAAAAAAAAAATCAAAACCAGAATGTAGGTTTTGTTCAAGTCAATAGGCCTTATGTTGTGTTCAGTCATCACAGGTGAGCTTTATGAGCAACAGATGAAGCAGGCTGCATAAGAAGTGATGAAGGACTGGAGGAATCAAAAAGAGGAGGCGGGGGGCTCAATGAAGCCTTTCTTATCTGAAGAAGAAAAGTACAGTAGGAGTCTATCTGGTGTTGCACAAAGTGGGAGGAGCTGAAATACAGGTGGGTTTGGTTAAGAGGGGAGGAAGAGATGGTGAGCAGAGCGGGAGGGGTCAGAGAGGACTGCCAGGAGGCTCCTGCATGGAGGGTACAGCCTCACTCCAGCTTATTACTGGAACCAGCCAAACATGAGACTCATCTCTGCTGCTGTTTGCTAACATTAGTATGAGCCTTAGAGCCATGTTTCTCAGCTTGTTTCTTTATGAACCACAGGTTTTATTTTGAACTCTTCTTTATTTATTCCAGTTAGTTTGTCCCCTTCTGAGCATGTTTTTTTCATGTACAATTGAAAACAAATGCATACACACAAAACAATTATCTCTTTATCACTGTCTGACATTAAAGCTTACCTTCAGGCATCAATTTCAAGATACCATAAGGTACAAACTGTTTTATGTTAGCATAAGCACCATGCCAAGCCATTCTATCATTGGAGTGTGTGCAGTTCAGCAGTGATCATGTTTTGGTGCCAAATGTGTATTTTTCTACCACAAAGCAAAAGAAAATGCAAAACTTTTCTTGTGTTCAAGGGTCAACACATGAAAATCCTTCCTTGCCAAACCCCAATTAGCATAATTTTACAGAAAAGAAGCAGCGCTACTTAGAATATCACAGATGTAGTCACAAATTATGAATCAAATTATGATGGTATAGTTTTTTGTTTTGTATTGTTGAAACTTAATGGGAAATATGCTTCTACGATGTTTTATTGTTGCATTACAAAACTTGTGTTTGTTTTTGTATGACAATATCCTCAACTATGGAAAAGCTCTGGAAATGAACATAGTCTGCAATTGTTGTAGTGTTTAGCATTACAGTTGTAGTTGAAACCAAGCACTCTTCTCAAAAGACATGGACTAATAAATGGGAAAAAAAGATCTTGGGAAGATGCTGTCTGAAGCTGGTAAGATAATTGCACTATACACAATGAAGGCTACGGAGAGAAGAAATATTCAAATGGGTCTTTGTTAGAAAGTGGCCAAAGGTATACAACCTTTGCAAAGCTCCAACTCGGGTTTATTGAAAATGTGTGGACATTCACTTTGATTCAAGCTAGTTCCTAATACAGCCTATTTTGCTATGAGTACAAGGTAATGTTTCAGGATGTTGCTTTCTCTTATTCCATGGTCATATCCAGGCGATGAGCTGTCCAGTTTTTATCTGAACAGTACTACACTGCATGCACTGTTTGATATAAAACTAACTTTTGATGACATGCTAAATCCCAAACAGATTTCATCAAAGTGACCTTCCTGTTCTGTGAAAACTCATTGACCTGCATCACCTGTCACAATATTTTTTTTAAAAGTAAGACATTTCAAACATTTCAAGGAATTTGTGTGTACATTCCACTGATGTTTAAGCATCCATGGTTGAGTTACTAGGTAAATAAAGCTGAGTGCAAGTCATAAAACGTAAATATTTGAGGGACATCTAACATTTAGTCTGGGCTCTGATAGAAAGTCTCAGGTGGTCCATTCATGGGTTCCAGACACTACAAGGCTGCATTTGTAAATGGGCGTAAATATTCAAAACCAGCAGAGTTCAGTCTGATTTATATCTACAAATATTTCTGTGACTTGTACTTTCATATTACTAATGACTTACTAATGAATTCCTAATTCTAATGAATGACTGACTACTGACTTTACACCAATTCTTTACCATCCCACTCTCATTTCACTGTGATAAACAGATTATTTTACATCCTTCCCTGTCTCTGCTGGAGATTTAGTTCACATGACCACTCTGGTGCTGATCTACCTGACTGAACTAAAGGGTCAAATAAATCTTTGTGACCTGGCAAAAGGACCAGAAAATTACCTGTCTCAAAAATTCAGTGTGTGCATGCCTGACAGAGTTTATTTACCTTCTTTGCTTTTGACTGTGTCTCTTTGCTGATCCTTCTGCAACTTATTCAATAGTCTCAAAAAATGTGACATTTGCAGAACCAGGAAACAGTGGTATTTTTTTTTTTTTACTACAAACAGTGAAAATAGATTTTTATTGCAAAATATTTTCATTCTCCTGCACTGGAAACATATCTAATATGTATGTGGCCTTTTGACGTCCAGATGTAATTTATCATTTATGAAAACCTGGAAGAAACCTAAACTTACTAAAGTACAACAAGAAAAATCTATTCACAAGAAAGGAAGAGATAAAAGAAAAAGTTAGAGATAGAGAGTGAGGTAAAGAAAAATGAAAAGCTAAAATATGAACAACAGTAATCCCCAATTTCACTATTAACATTAGAAGTCTCCGTCCAGTAAACTGAAGGCAGAATAAGATATCAGAAACCTCTAAAGGAAAACACTCAGAATATGTAAAAAGACATACATGGAGACAATGTGAGGAGAGAACTGCTGCAGTTTTACACACAAATGTGTTATTCCATTTGAACGTTTGATAGATTATATAAAATTTGAACAATAAAATAACAAAAAATGTAGAACAGGACAGTTAGAATAATAGCATGACAAATCTGCTGCTACATTGTCTTTTTATTTATTAGGGAATGTCTGCATAAAATCATGTTTGCTATCATCATATTATCATATTAGGTTTTTACGATTTTGCACCGGAAACATATCAAAGAGGGCATTTCTAATGCTAATCTTACTTATTGCAGTTCCTGATGTTTGACGCCAGAGGGGGGAAGACACCATGCCAAAAATATTTGGCTTCAGGTTTCTGAGCTGCAAACCTTTTCGGAAAAAAATACATGAATGTGCAGAAATGCTCAAATTTGAGGTATAATTTCAATGTCCTGATCTAATTTGGAGAATATAGATAAGAAAAAACTAACCACTGACAAACTAATAATCTTTTATTCTTTTATTGTGTGCTAAAGGACATTGTTTTTTCCTCCCCCATGTAAGTAGAGATTAGTTGCCTATACAATACATCCATCTATTCATTCATCCATTGTTTGCCGCTTATCCGGGGTCAGGTCGTGGGGGTAGCAGCTTTAGATGGGAGGCCCAGACTTACATGTCGGATTTAATATGGATATTGAGCATTATTTTATTTTCTTGAAATAACTCCAAGATTTTCTTAAATATATACTTAATATTTTTTGTAATCCTTATGTATCTCAACTTAATCAATTTTTAAACCCTCTTGGCTTTAGTTTAGTGTATCATTCAAAACATGCCCTAAAACACACTGAGGTAAAAACATTTAAAGCTGTAATGGTTAGTTTACCAAGAGAATGTAATGGTATTTGTACACATGTTGCCTGCCTACAGATTTTTCAGTGAAGTTGGCTTAGAGTCATGAGCCTTAGTAAGATCTTAAACATAGCAGTCTGTCGGCCTGAGCTATGTGTGGATAGTTTCAGGTCATCCTGAAAACTATGGGTTTGTACAATAAGCTTATGGCTGCATGGTGACCGCTGCAATCACTATGTACATTTGATTGTACCCTGAGTGCAGCTGCCCATACACCATCTGGGTGTTTATGAAGAATGTCAACAAGGAATTGTATAGCATGTTGACACAAAAACTTGCCATAAAATCCCTAGGAAAGTGGTGACAGCATTAAATAAATTAAGAGTGTGGTTAGGAGGTAAGCTCATACATATGGTAGTACACAAGCTCATCCAGTATTTAGCAAAAGGAAAGCCTCCATGTTGCTGTATTAAGAGCAACATGGTAATAGTTAGGATGAAAAGTAATAGTTAGATTATGCAAATCAATTGCACATCATTAAACAGTCTTCAGAAAGGGTGACTATCTTTATAACACATGAAGTTTTGTTAGCTTGCAGGTCTGGGGCCAATTGTTTGTAAGCACAATGCAAAGACGGCAAAATATCAGCAATGACCTTCTTCATGGACATTTTCCAATTCAAAGATGAGACATTGAATAAATTAAAATTACAGAATCAATAATTTGACAGAAGATGCATGTCTTCCCATTATATTTTATTCAAAAGGCTAAAACAGCATTTTGAAGACCTCCACAGAATGAGAGCCCCTTACACAGTGCATGCATGCTTTTGTTCACATTTCGATACACATCTCTCACTTCCTCTTTCCACTATGCCCTGTTTTGTCAGCAACATATTCAAACAGAAACATATTTTCAGAGGTAGACCACACCTCTGAAAATGTGTGGTCTACATCCTCTTCACAAAAGACAAATTCAAAAAATACTCTATCTAGTTCCTTTTTCCAAGTGAGTACACAGCTATCAAAGCTCAAAGTTTTTACACCTTTAAACCTCAAAGGTCAAGTTTAAGTTTTTCCTCTATAGCTTAAAGAAGGAATTACATTATCCGAAGTGCTTCATTTTGTTGTGCAGTTGCTTGTTAAGTTTTATGACTTCACAGCTAAACTAAGTCAGAACAATCTTGCTTTGGGGTTCTAAGTTAAGACAACTAAATCTGTTTAGCTTAATGATTTTGTAAAAACTAGAACGGTTTAAGGCTACAGATTCCCATGCAATTTTCTAGTAAAGTCAACTAATTTAGGTTAAGAAAGAGAGTATGGCCTATAAGACCAAATTTCTCCTTCAGAAGATGACAGAAGAGTTTGCGAAGATCTCTAGGACAACATTTTTCAGATGAGTAAAAACAGGAATATTAGGTCATGCAGCACCACATCTGACTGCTTTTATCTTGCAATGGTTCACACAAATCTTGCTGTGATTCTACTCTAAGCTTCATGCTTTCATTTTGAGTTCTTTTTTATTATTGTTATTTTTCAGTACTTCTGAACTTATATATAAAGTGCTGTGAATGCCCTACTATACAATGGAGAATTGTAGCATGAAAATGAAAGAACATTGTGTGCTCTTGCAAGAGAAAGGTAATGTCATTAAATCCCTCCTCTACTTCCTGCTTTCAGAGATAGTGGTGCACAGCTTGTGAGCAGAATGAAGTAAGTGGTATTTCGAGTATCTATCTCAGCACATCTCTGTCTGTCCTCTTTTGTCTGGAGAAAAAAAAAAAACAACTTCTCGTTTTGCTTTTAAGAAGCTAATATGCAACTCTGTGTTACTTGGTGATTAGATATAAAAGACAACAAGGAAAATTCTTCCTCACCTGCACTCTATGTAACACTCAACAGTGACCTTGAACTGAGAACACTATCACCAGACTCAATGATATTTTAAGTATATTTACCATGAGGCACCATTTCCAATGCAACACTAACATGAAATAAAATGTGGCTGACCTTTGTAACATAATTACAAAAAAAACAGGCTTTAGTTTTATGATTATGAATTTTATTCACCCAAAATGTTATATATTTCAAATGTAATGTGTTTCCAGTTTTTCAAGTTTCAAGTCTTAATTTTAAGTACATTCTGGATTATCCTTTATCAATAAACAGTCAAATGTTTAATTAGAAATTAAACAATATAATTTATCACCTTACAATTGAAACATAAGAATTGACCTATTTTCTATTTACTGTAAAGTGCTACTAACTTTCTCTTTATGGGTAATCACTGTCATAAAGATAACTTTTATCTTTACTACATCAACGAAACCAGATACAAGCTCACATGACACAGTTTGCTTCAGAGCAGATAGATTTTTAAAATTTTCCCTATAATTTTGGAAAAAAAACTTTAAAACCAGATGGCAACTAGACTTTTCCTATTTCTGAAAGATGTTCACCTCTTTCACCCAAAAGGCTTCTTCAGTTCTGAAAGTGCGTTGGAATTATGGTTTAAAGTTCTAGTCAGAACAATCACACAAACAAGGATTTCAAGGGTTATTAATTTAGTTCAATGCCTAGGTCAATGTTACTTGATGATTCATATGTCTCACTAAAGACGGCAACTTTTTAGGTCACATGTCTCAAAGTGTGACCTGACAGTGGAGATTAGATAAAGCTACCATGCAGGTTTTAGAGAA
>CAEGAD010099930.1:0-29152 GCA_903067055.1 Poeciliopsis paucimaculata | reverse complement strand
CATAAAGCTGGCCCCTCAATCCTCAATTTATCTGCAAATATATATAAGATTTAATTACTTTTTAAGCCTCAATCAGGATGAGTAAATTGCGTGCTTTTCTTCTGTGCCTTTTCACATACTCCATTATATTTGACCGGTAGACTAAGTATTGACAGAAGTAAAACAAAAATAATACTTTCTTCACATTAATTGACCTGTGTTTGCTCTTCTTTGTTGCGTGACTATAAGACAGTGTTCTTTAAGACATTACCCTCTTCGAGGTAGTAATAAAGGCAGACAAACATGTCTTAAAGGCATCTATTCGTCATTTTCTTGTTGCGCAGAAGTTATTTGTTATGTTTTACACATATTCTATTTCATGAACACATGGATACGTGGTTGAACTTGCATGAAATGTCACAGAGAATTAGCAGCTGTGGCATAAACCTCCGTGATCCCGGCCCTGGTCTCTGTATGAGCTGAGGCAGAGCAACAGTGTCAGCTTCTTTTTCCCCTCCGAGGATGGCAGAGACCTTACTGAAGCCGATGGGCCGTGAGGGGTTCATTAACTCAGCAGAAGCTCGACCAGCTGAAAAATGCCCAAACCTTCAGTGTTTTTGGTCCAGTAAAAGCTCTGCAGAAAACTACAGTTTCATCCAGCGAAGGACAGATTTTATTTTTTAGGGAAAACACTGCACACGTTTCTGTTCAGTCATAGACCTGAGCCTGCAGCCGCGTGGCGTGGGAGAGCTGCACACACTGACCTCGAGCTCAGCGCTCGGTACGTCGCCATGGGGATCCACTTCCAGCGCCCGGCGGAGAAACGGCTTCACTTGAACTTGCTGGGTGAGACCGAGAGCTGACCCGTTGGGGTCGGTTCATTAGGACGTCTCAGGTCAGCGGTTGAGAGGGTCAGCTGAATCGGTCCAGTTTGGTGCCTGGAAAGCCAGAAATCAAGAGCGTTAGCTGGCTGTTAGCTTTTCCAGACATGAAAGGTTAAAACCCCTGACCTCCTCTGTCAAGAACAAAGGGAAAGTGGCTTGTATTTGGAGATATGAGGTGCCATGTAAAACTACAGAGTTAGCAGTTGGAAATGCAAGAAAGACATTTTGTCTTGAAAACAGTATTTTGAAAAGTTGGCGAATGTGCTTTGCTATAGTTCAAAACTAGGCCTAATATTTGTCTGTGCTGATCCACTGCACTACTTTTTGCTGATCTAGACGGGTAAAGTGCAAAACGATAGTTAAATGTGTCTGGCTCCAGCCGACTCCCATCCATAAATCCTGGATTTGGAAGACAATAAATGATTTACTAACGCTGGTAATGAAAATGATTTCCTAATTCAACAGAGACTGTTGACATCAATCGTAACTTAGAATAGAGTAAAAATGCTACTGTTTCACGGTATTTAAACAAAGATTATTTCCAATTTGAACTGATTTTATTTAAAAGTAGAAAAGCAACAACCATTCCTGCTTCTGCTAAACACATACTAAAATGACACAGACTTGGACAAAAACACAGAATATTCATTAGATAAAATTTAGTAGTTTTCTAGTTCTTGTTTCTCAAAATGTAAAGTAAGAACTTGAACAAAATTAAAGCTGCAGAATGCAACTTTGACAAAAATATGATTTTTTACATATTTGCTACAACTATCAGCATGTTGTGACAGTGTAATATGAAACAGATAATCGGTGAAAAGATCAAGCTCCTCCACCTCGTACCTGAACTACTATTGTCTTCCAAAAGGAAAATACACCGATCCAGGTCAAGACACCCAATCAAGTCCAGGAGGATGGCCTTAGCGCTGTCAATCAACCTCGTGTTCACACTGCTAAATGGTGGAGAAACAACTTACTGTTCCCAGAAAACTGTTCGTCCGCTGCCGAAAGTGGCCTTGCTAACTTGCCTTAGCATTTAGGACAGGTTCTGTTGATGGGAAGAAGCTGTGGTGTAGAAGAGAGCAAAGGGAGGATGTGAGTCTACATGAGAGTGATTGACAGCACTATTGGTTGTTCCTGATGAGGTGGTATAGAGGAGCTTGATTTTTTTCACAGATTATACTGTCACAACATAATAATAATTTTTTTGGGGGGGGAGAGTAAAAAGAAACCAAAAAACTAAATATTGTTCTTATTCCAGTTACATACTTTTATTTTTTATTTTTTTTAAGTATGTAACTGTAGCTTTAAGAAGCAGGTAAATCTGCTCAGAAAGCCAGCCTGCAGTTGATGCCACTCAGCTTTCCTTGTCTTTGTTTCTCACCACTGGCAGCATTTCTAGAAAACTGATTTTTCTTTCTACCAATCAAGGGGAAAATGTTGTCACCTTCTTTCTTACAGTTGACCAGGGGTGTGCAGCAACAGCTGGGACAGAGGCTGCACTTCATTACAAATGAGGTGGATTATTAACCTCCTGTTAAAATTAATAACTGGTCCATGGTTGTCCTCTAAGTGTCCAGATTTAATCCATAATCCTGCCGCACAGGAACAGAAAAGGTACAAAATCATGGGGTCAGGTTGGTTAACTGTATCAATTAGCGGTGACAGCATGAAAAGTCACCCAGTGACTTCACATTTCAAATGTTTCACACCAGTTCCTGTCAGTGAGACGGATTACCTGAAGCAACATAAACTGGATTTACCTCATTATGTTGACTTGATATGCAGTAAAAAAAAAAAAAAAACCAAAAAAACACTCGTTTCTAAAACTGCTCAAAATCGTCACAAGAGAGAACCTGGGAGGGACAATGAAACGTCAGAGTGGATTTCTTTAGACAGTCAAATTTGTGATTGATTAAAAATGCGTGGACAAGTTCTGATGTTAATCCCCAGATAAACTGGGAGGCAACAAACCCGGTAAGAAGAGACAAACAGCGGGAGTATTTATTCATGACCCTGCCTGCCAGAGGGGGGAGACAATCCGGCCACTAAGTGGCAGTGTTGGTCCAGTGATGATCAGGCGGCAGCAGATCAAGCGGAGCAGCGCCGCGGGGAGCAGATTCCTGTCCTACATGGGCGACTACAACATGTTTGACATGCAGTAAAACAGTCTGGAGGTAGATGCGTTACACCTGATGAAAGAATCATCAGAATTACAGTCCACTTGTGTTTATTTGTTGCTTGGTTTGCCGGCCTGATTCTGTCTCATCTCCTCTCGCGCCACCTCTTGACCGTGAAGCGGACGAGGCCTTCCGGCGCGTGTCATTACCGACCCAAACGGCTCCTCCACTGGATGTCACGCGGCGTCACCCCGGACTGGCCGTCGGAGAGCAACGACGCCTAATTCCTCTAAAATGTTCCCGAGCCCATCCGAGGAGGAGTTTCCGCCTCGAGCGCCCCCACGAGTGTGACTTGTGTTGAATAGGAGGCAGAAAAATGATCGCCTCGATATGCGAGACCAATGTCAGCAGGATGAAAGCTCGACTGGAGCTGACGAATCAACAGTGGCAAGTAACACATTTACTCTTAACCACTGCCTTTGAGCAAGGTAGGATATTTTCAGCTTTCTTTTACATAACCTTAGACTTTTTTTTTTTTCTTTTTTTTTTGGAGAAACTTTCTCCTTACTTTACCTATTAAAAAAAGAGAAGAAAAATGGGCACAACAGAAGTGAGAGGCTCATACTTTACCAAATATTGCATCATGGGAGTCTGATTTTGCTTGAGAAAGTAGAAATGGGGTCTTCTTGGAAAAGTGACCTCTGTCATGGTGTCTGGAAGGATGAAAGTTGTATCCCAGCAGAGATTTTCCCTGTGGTGACGAAAAGCTTCACATGGCTTCCCTTTGGTGCTTCGGGCGTCACCGGCACAAATCCCCAATCCACCTCCCCGCCCCCCAAAGCCCTGCATGTGAGAAACGTACCTGGAGGAACCTGGACTAAGGTTTCTCTTCCAGCATGAGCCAGTCCTGCCATAATTAACACAGCTTCCCTTCTCCAAGGTTAGCGCGGGGTGAAAACAGCCATTCATGAATTCTTGCAAACAATGCTCCACCTCTCTTTAGTAAGAGTTCACAGATTTGTCATGCAATGCCCCCAGGAATACAGTGCATTTTCTGCTCAGTCGCAAAATCACTTTCTGCTCCACTGCCATCCTCTCGCCCGTTTGTTGGGGCCATTCCCCCACTCTCATGTGATTTATTGAGTCTGATTTCAAGGCATGCATTAATTCACTGCTTCCCTGCCTTCATTAACGGCATATGATCTCGGCAGAGGCCTGTCTAATACTTGCTCACTTCCTTAGTTACTTCTTTTCAAATTATCCGGGGCTCGCGTTTATCCGAATCCGGGTTTAGAGCATACGCTGCTTCACGCTCTGTTAGTTGACAAACTTTTTCTTGTGCGCAATTGCAGAACATTAAACCAGCGCCGGCGCATGTGAGGATGCCATCTTCGGTACGCTTCCGTCACATCATCGCCCACTGTGTCACTTCTAACGGAGGGGGAAGGCAGAAAACACTTCCTTTTCAAATGATGTGTTTGGGAATAAAAAAAAAAGAAAAAAAAAAGGCGATATGAGAGAGAAACCCGAGAAAACGAGGAGGAATTACAACAAGGTAGCCACGCAAGGCTCCGGGACCGGGGAGATGATGAAACAGAAGCCCACTTTAGAACAGAGAGACCCAAAAGTCTCACAAGCACCCCCACCCCACCCCCACCAGGTTTTCAAAGGCAATTCAGGGAGGCAAAGCCGCCTCCTTCCCAGTCATTTCATGCCCTCACGCAACTTCTCATCTCAGCAGGGAGGTGAAGTTTGAAACCAGATAAATAGCTTACCCCATTTACCGGCAAGTTGAACACCTTGATTTCACTCGGAATATTTGTTCGGTGTGGCTGGGTGCCGTTTCATCTGGAATTTTTGCATGTGCTTGTTTGCAAAAATGGGGGTGTGCGATGGCTACTAAAAATAGCTCCGTTGACCCACTTTTTCAACAGGGACTCTCTGGCATTGTTGAAAAGGATACATCGCATCCCGGAAACAATGACAAACTTTAAAAGGAATCATCTTTTCTTATAATCTGTAGCTGGTGAAGACATCACCTGCAACGTTTTCTGTTTATGCCACTTTCTGTTCCCTCTGCTGTTTCATTGATGGCTGTGAATCGCTGGCGTTTCTCTACCATGTCGAAGATCATTTTAAACTTTAGAGGAACATTCTGAGAACTACAAGAAACTTCAAATAGCAGAAGTAAACCTGTAGTCATTAGAGGTCAATATCTTTTAAGATTTTGCCCAAAGACAGTAGCAGCTCTTGCTAGCAGTCTCTCCTTTTGTCGCCTCTTCCAGCCAATTAAAAAGCAGGAAATTATCTGAGATTATCTGTGGAATAAGTAGCATATAAATTAGTTTTCCTACTCAGCAGCAAGGAGGGTGTGTCTACTCCACACATGGGTCCTGCGCAAAAATGTGTGCTTGTGCAAGCACAAACAATGAAAATATATTTTTGGGTGCAACAAACACCTTTTTACTTTTGTGCTCCCCTTTCTAATGCTGCCCTGGGCGACTGCCTATGATGTGCATATTTCTGTCCAGTTAGTGAATTTTTCAACCTAATTAAAATGGTGTCAGAAATATATTTAATTTACTGTCAAGGTAGCTGAAAACATACAATGGCTTGCCAAAAGATTTGTATTAACCCAGGAACATTTTTACATTGTCAACTAAACACATGTCAACAATTGAAAACTGAAAAGGTAGAATAGCACTTTGCACCAATCTGATGGTTGAGTAACATAAAAAACATTAACTGTGGCAACCAAAAAAATGTATTTGCAAGTCAATACGAGGACACTGATGTCCTCATGACAGTTAAGGGGTTAAAAACAATTAAATGCATTTTTGTTGTTGAGCTCAGTTGTGTAATTACTCTTTAAGTTTGTACAAAAAATGTCTTTGAGTTTTAAATATTGCTTATTTTGTCGATATGTACAATTACAGACATAAATGAAACATTTTAATTGAGTCCCACCACTAATTATTTCCCTTCTTGTTTTTCTATCTAGTACCAATAAACAATCAACATTGTTGTTACATATAAACCAGTTTAGTTCAGATTAATTTGATTCAATCCAGTCCAATTCTGTTTATCATGCAGTCCAGATTAGGAAAACGTCTTCTTTCAAGAAAAATCAACAGACCCAATTGAGCAATTGGCAAATTAGCTAAATTATTTAATTGGCCAAAAGAGAGCAAAGCTGGTGCTATGGTCCAAGAATTCAAACTATTTCAGACAAAAAAAAAAAGGTCAGGGCCACAAATACGCAGAGAAAAACAGGAGTGGAATTTTGACTTTTTCTTTTTCCACTTGATTTACAGAGAAGTCTCTTAAGTCTTTTATAAAGGAGTCATAAATCAAACACAACATCACTAAGATTTGAAAACCTTCCGAAAGAAATGAAGGTAGAAGAACGACACTTTAGACGGGTTCTCTTTTTACAATAGAAGATTGATGTTCTCTGAAAGCAGGCAACACATACACACTGGTGTCAGAGATCTGCCAAAACCACATTGCAACATCCTCATGAATGGCTCTGGAATAAAAACCATGTTCTCAACTAAATATTCTCTCCAAAGTGAGCTGCGAGTCATGTAATGGGAGCGATGATGAGTGTAAAATCCTGGACTACTCCCCTGACACCTTCTTGTTGATCTGAATCCAGACAGTGCGCTCTGAAGTGCTGCACTTTCAAGGGAGGGAAAAGGGAAAAGAAAAAAAGACGCCTGCTCCTATGGCAACAGAAAATCAGTTAAATGAAGACAAACAGGAGGCCTCTGAACCTCCACCTACGCATGCGGTAAAAAACACAACCTCCTTTTACAAATCCATCAATGTGGTAACTTTGTAGACTCTCTGAATGCTAATGGCTCGTAGCATGCTCCGCTTAAATAGGTCACGACTGGGAATAATTGTATTAACTGCTGTAAATAGAAATAAACAGGAGAAAGTGGAGAACAGTAATGGCTTGTCGGGATCTATTCAGAGGCTTTCTCAGAAAATTGGGGAGAAGTCTTGAGGGAGGCACTCAGTGTCAGAACTTGGCTTTTTTCTAAAAACTGCCATCTGCCTAAGAATGCCAATTATCAACAAGGAGACAAGGAGAGCAGTAAGTTTAAGACGCAAACATTAGACCTTAAAATATTCTTTGGAAAAACAAATTCCAGGGAGGTTATCACACATGGATTTTCATACTTTAGAGCTCTTATTAAACTATTGTTTCTGGAGAGTACATCCAGTTGTGATTAAGAGTCATTCAAGGTAAGGATTAGTTCTTCAGGGTGAGCTGTCAGATCTACTCACTGTTTTTTTTTTCCAATCGTCTGTTCACTTCAGGACTGTCAGGACTGAGACATGAAGCCAAGAACGAACTGTTCTCTAAACAGCCCACAAGTATGTGCAGCAGAGGCTGTTTGCAGGGAAAACATCAGGAAGTTGCTAAATTCTTCAATCAGCCGAAAGGGAGCACAGCGGGTCAGATGTGCATTGCATGAACTCTTTGCACATATCATCTTGTCCATGGACATTATCTGGTCTTCAAACTAATATCTTTTGTCAGTTGTGTCTTGGTTTCTAACTCACCTTTCACCCCAGACAGAGATCTACATTTACTCGACAGTACTTCTTTTTTTTTCTTTTTTTTATAGTTGTTGGTCAAGCTGCTTGACTTTCACAGGCTGACAAGAGCAAGATATTCTTTAAATCTTTAAACAGATGGCTCCCAAGAAGTCTGGGGGTAAAAATAAAAACACGTGCATAAGGCCGGAGCTCAAGATGTCATCTATTCTTCATCTCCTCTTCATACATTGGGGACCTGGCTGGAAGGGTAATGGTTGTGTGAGTACATGTAGCATTTTGCCTGCAATATAGATGTGAATCATTACTTAAGACATATAAAATGTAATACCTTCTACAAAAAAAAAATTAAAAATCTAAACTCCTATGAGAGTAACCTTCGTTCTCTGAGTTGCAGGAGAGAGATGTGTCACATTGGGATGCAATGCCTCTAAGGATTCCTCCAAAGGATTTATTCAACAACATTAATCCTGATTGGCTGGTGGTTGTACTGCCTATGTCACCTATCCTTTAAGCAGTCTGCAAATGACAGCGCACCAATCAAGGAAAGCGACTGCTCTCGCTTCATCAAGAAAGCATGGCTGTCTAGGGGCGGTGGTGGTAGGAGTTCGTCCCATAATCGGTGGGTTGGTGGTTTGATTCCTGCTCCACCTGTCTTTGTCATTGTGGTGGTCAGAAGGCACTGTGGCTCCATTAAAGTAGCTTGTCACTTCCAGAATGCGAAGGTTGATGGTGGCAAAAACTGTTAGTAGTATGAAGTACTTTGGGATGGCTCTGCCTTTGGATTTGGCAAAGTGATACACAGGTAAAGGCCAAGAACAAGAGTTATTAATTTTTATGTCGCACTATGGGATATGGAGGCTCCTGTGTTGCTTATTTCCAGCAGCTCATACAGAGAGCTGCTGGCAAAAAGCAACTCTTTGTATGAATCCTTGGTCTGAATTCCGAGGGTTCAAACCAGTGCTGCATGGGCTGGGACATGGAACTAAGATAAACAAGTTGAGAAAACCCAACTAATAGCCAGAGAAATCCCTCGAGACCTCTGTCCAATTTCACAAGGGGACCAGGAGTCAAGAGGTTTTCTTCTGCCTTAAGGAGCAGAAGAAAACCTGAGGTAAAAGGTGGTCTTATACTGATCGGGAAGCTCTATGCAAATCACTTTTGATCAAAAGAGAGGATGACTCTGCCTGAAGGGTTGAATATAGTTGGTTTCCTATAATGCTAAGGATAAATCATGTCAGCGGGCAAAGGGACACCAGTGCTAACTGCAGCCTTTTGCTAAGGCAAATCTTCCTCTGATCCTAGGCTGACCCCGAGGAGAGAAGACTGTCTCTTACTGTCTCTTAGCCTCTTAGGCTAAGGCCTAAAAGGTTTTTACTAATACCAAACCTGGCACTGTTGTGCAATGTCAAAACTTCGTATACGAAGGGTATTAGGGCATTAGCAGCATCATACCGCTCCCCATGAGCAACAGTCGTCACCGACAGGAGTCGCAAAGTCTACAAACAGTTCTTGACTTTGTGTTTTGATCTGAAAGTGGCACATTTATTGTGGACACGAACATCTGCCTGTGTGACCGAGAGATAAGACAGAGACCACCGTCTCGGCATCTAGCATTCCTCTGGAAGGGAGCATTGCACTCTGGCATTAAGAAACTGGTTTGGGTCAGTGGTGGGGTTGTAAAACTGAAAACACCCAGTCTCTTCACTGGATCCATGGGGTCACCTTCTCCTTCTTTCTGTCCTCCTGACTGCCAACCTTGGTGGGTTTTCCAGACGAGGCAACAGATGATGTCAGGCTTTTCTGGAGCAAACCCAGAGTCGGCTCCCAATTGGATTGAACGGCCAAAAGAGACGGGCATCAGCCAATTGGAGATTTTAAAGTAAGTAGGCATATTATCTCCCAGACCTTTACTTGGTAGGAGGGTAAGTGTCTGTTGGAAGATAAAGAAAAAAAAACTTTGTCCTTATTCTATGCTTCTTCCCTCTGCTGCATGGAGGTGAGCATGGCAACAAAATGCAATCAATAGTGATCGGCATGTCCAGGATATTTTGCTCTCCTGGTCTGACAGATTGAGCAAGCTCTTTTGCTTCTGCAGCACAATTACCACCATAGATTTAGATCCTGTAGCATAAACTGTGCAATTCTGCACACACAGCACAGTGTCAGCACAGTGGTTTCTACCCATACCTCTGTATTGAGATCCTTGAGTAAATATTTAGCCTGAAATATTGCTTTGTACATTCTCTCAAACAATGTTGACTGGTAATGGCTAGATTTCATTGCTATGAGAGGTGTGAAATAAATCAACAGCCATGGGAGCGTCATAGTCATAGGTGCAGATGAGTTGATCTTATCAATTAGCAGACAGTTAATGCCAGCTTTTTTCTTTACTCCCAAAGTCCTGGGAGGAAACTCCTTATATCAAGGCCTTGGTGTGAAGTTACAGCTCTTCCGCATGACTGCAACCTTCTTCAGCAGGTCTGGGACAATTGGGAGAAGCTGTTGCTTTGAGCTGGTCCTCGATTGTCAAGATGGAGGTATCCTGCCCGAGCCGGATTCAGTAGACTTGGTGAGAGTCTTTGCTCAACATCTTGCACCTGCAGGTGGAAAGCAAGGTTCCTTGGTTGCTGTCTACTCAGTTGTGAGTAAGGATAGCTTTTGTTTTAATGGAAGCTAGCGTTCAGGTAATAGTTTAGCTGGTTTGTTAAACCAACTGAAGGCAGTGGCAAATTCTTAGTACTCAAGTGTACAAGCTTTGGTCGGTGGACAATTAGAATGGGTTGCTGATGATCACAAATATATGCAGGCAGGCTGTTGCATTATGAGTTTGCAGGAGTTTGGCTGGTTTTATGGGACCAGCAGGTCCCAGTTAGGTCCTGTATTGGTACGTAACTGCTTTTTTTACTGATTGGATTGCAAATTAAAAAAACAAAAAACTTTACTGACATTTGTTGTTGAGGAAGATACTCTGAATATCAGAATTTTTTTTGGTTGCATTTAGAACAGGTTCAGCTTTAGAGTTTATCTATTGCCTTCCAGAAATCTGCACTGACCCAACAGTCAAAAATGGTTCTGCCCGTATCCTAGACCGTCACGATCCGCCAAACCCGACCTGAAAGAAAAACATTTGACAGAAACAAAACATGGATCTCTCAGTTTTCGATGTCTGCCTGGGGAATGTAAGATGAAGATTCGGTGTGAAAGGTGATATGTATAAAACATGAGGCGGCTGGGAGAGAGAGGTGAGCGCTGGGCAATGCCTCTGAGAACGGGCTAAATATATCGTGTATGTCAGATTTATGACCCTCTAACCTTTTAACCTGAGCTCTGGAGCATGCTACAGTATAGTGCATGTCAAATAATTTAAATATGCCAGTTTATTTGCACTTGTTAAATTATCATCGCATTCTTTTGAAGGAGTAAACAGTGGGTCAGCTGTTATGTTTTTGAGAAGAGAAATAAGAATCTAGAAAGTCCAGTTTTACTGCGGAACCACTGCGTGTACTGCATCAGTTGGCAGCGTAACACTTTACCTGTCTTTTGTTTTTAGGAGATATAAGAATTCGGAAAAGTAGACGCAACTGGAGTGAAACACAGAAACAACAGCAGACATCTCTCTTTTTGCCTCCTGAGTACCTGTAAAACATGAACACAACATTAGGCTCATTGTTGGAATCCCACATAACTCCAAAGTCTTTATAACTCAAAAGGATATGAGATCAGACTGACATCTTCACAGGGAAACGCATTACTATTTCAGCTGGCATTGCTGCTTCCGTGCTGCTCTGCAACCATTACCAGTCAGCCCTTACCGCTTCTTCTTAATAGTTAATGATTTCTTCAAGTGTGAGCTGGTGTGGTTCACACATTTCCCTCCGAAGGCTTCACGTTGTAAGATGATATCCATGTTTAATCCAGAAATTAGCTCTTTCTCCGGCAGTGAGCGTCGGTTTTGTGAGAGTGCGCGAACCTAAAACCACAGATTAGATCTTAAGAAGCAACTCGGATCTTGTAAAACTGAAGAATCTGCCACAGAAATGTGGAAGATCTGAAACCTGGCCACCGACCAATGTGTAAGCCGATGTATTAAAATAACTAGATGAGTAAAACACCAGAAACTCAAGTACAATGTGCATTATACGCACAGGACAGCAATATTCAGGTGGGAGCCTGATTAACTAGAACAGTGTTTCCCACATTATATTCTCTTCCATAAAGCAAAAATGAAGTCTAGGTAGGAATAGTTCCAGTTTTTCAAAGGAATGTTTTCTTGAAAATACTTTCAAGAAAACCTCCAGTTGGCAATTTAATTTAGTAGAAATGCACATTAATCAGGACTACAGGACGACACCATCCCATAATGCTGAGCATGAATTATGTTTCAGACTTCCAGATGTTTCCTGCTTTTAAAAAAGCAGTCTCTTTCAGAGCAAAAATGTATTAAACTTTATTGGAATAAATAACCTTTACATTTTAAAAGAAATAATATAATCATAGCAGCACCCTCATCTTTATAGTATTCAGAGGGTGATTTGGAGAAATGGATTCTGATTACATTTACTAGTATATTTATGCTTTGACAACCACAATCCTATGGAAAAAAGGGCAAAAATGTAATTTAATACAGTATCGATTTCAAGTTTCTTATTCTTTTTATCGCGAAGAGTGCATTTGTTACAGTTTTGACCGTGTTTAGAGATTACTTTTCTTGTACTTGCTATGAAGACATATTTTTGGTTACCCAAACAAACTGCTTTAACCCAGCTGCCACTGTCACGCTGGGCACTACAAACAAACAATGCTACAGAAATCCCACCAGAAATAAGTTGGGTAATATCGCTGCTATTTAAACTTTACTAATGCAGCCATGGTGGTAATTTAAAGACAACAAACCAGTCTTTACATAAACCACTAGCTCTGTGAGAGTGAAGTTGTTTTAAGACAGCAGAAGTCCACTTTCTTTCTTAGCCTTCCTGTTAGCTTTAGCCTTCTGGACCAAAACAAATAAAGACCAAAATAATTATTAATGGCAAGTAAGAGGTGTGATTTTAACAGAACCTAAATTGCTAATTATGTGCTGTAGGAAGCTAGGACGATTCGGCAAACAGTTCTAATGTGACTGTATTCAACTGGTTGCAGAAGACATCCATAGAGAACAGAAAATAAAAAATTAAACACCTAGCTACAAAATAACATTTTAAAAGCTTTTCTCTTAGGTGCTTTAGAAGGTTTATGGAATATTTTGTAATAAAATAATCCCTCTGTGTTTATATGCACCTTTCCGTGCTCATAAAAATGAATCCTCTTAAAGAATCTACCCCGCTGCTCCTCTCGCCACTTTCCACAAAATGAGAATGTCTACAGCTGTCCAAAAAAAAAAACTGAATGGTCTGACGGTGTGCACACATGCACTTTTGTGAGGAGATACCATTGGTAGGGACAGAAACCGCAGCTGGAAACCAGCTGTATCTCTCTTAGCAGTGCAGCTGCTGCACAAATTGCATCCTGCTACTGCTCTGGTTGTAACCAAAGGTATTTCATCAAACAGCTGAGACAGAGAATGCCTAAGTTCAATTAAAATAAAAATGGCACCATGCTCAGGTTCTGTGCACGGTGCTACCGTCTCCTGAAAAAAACTCAGATCACATCTCAAGGAGAATCTATGGAAGTGGAAGAAAGTTCTTCGGTCTGATGTAAGTGTGATACACCATGAAGTGGGAGCTTTAAATCATCACTTGTTTATATAGTCAAGAAAATCTGTTTGGCTATAAGGCACCACATAAGTTCTTAGTATTCCAGTGTATTATATATGTGTTTTTGTTTTTTTGTTTTTAGACTGCAATTGACCAAAATACCATGTTAAATCAAAAAGGAACCAAAATACAGACAGCGTTTCGCTCCTCAGACAGCGTTTGGGGAAGAAGATGGCGGCGGTCGCTCCTTCATTCATTGAAGCTGTTCATGTTCACAGGTCAATAATGTGAAGCTGGTGAAAACTGTCCCCGCTAAAATGTGAAGCGACAAGTTCATTTGATACTGATCTTGCAACCACATGCTTAGACGTGCTTAGACGTTCAAAAAAAAAAAAAAAAAAAAAAAAAGTAATTTTTGTCATAATGGCAGTTGGCGAGATTTTAGCCATAACGGTCGTTTAACGGTTGTTTTAGAGATGCTACATGCTTCCTGTTAGCTTTAGCCTTCTGGACCAAAACAAATAAAGACACCAAGATAATTATTAATGGCAAGTAAGAGTCCGCTCCCCGACCCAACTTTATTAATGTTATGGTGGTATGCTGATGTGTTGTTATCTGTTAAAAGGAAGAGTGCTTAATATATAGATGTTTAAGGTTACTCCCAGCTGCTGCTACATGTAATCAGTTCTCATCAGTTTCAAATATTTATTATAGATGTTACCACTTACCCTATCCACTGTAAAGTTAGTCACAGAATTATTCAAAGCTTATGAGAGCTTAAAGTATATTTGGTCATCTAAATACGTCCATATTGAATTATATAACTAACTAGAAAATTCAACACTTCAATGAACAATTCCATCTGGAGAAGGGATCGTCAGGGCTGACCTTCGAAGCTTGTAGAGGTCGAGAGGTTGGAAAATGGCAGCTAACATCCCTGCAGAACCCACACATCCTGGACACTAACAGAGCACTAATTGCAAAAAACCAATAGAGACAATTTCTTCCCAGAAAGACAGGTTGTCTTTATGACGAACATAAGGAATATATTAGTACCCTTAGTAGTTAGCTACGACTCAGAAACACACAAATCTGCTCTTAACCCAGTTAGTGTCAATTTTTTACCAGACATAAAAATATTAAAATCAGATGTTGTTTACAGCCATTTGAACTAATCAAGGGGAAATAATAAAAAAATTTTTGGAAAAATATATGAATAGGTGTATTTTATGATCGGTCACAACAAACTTACAAATGGTATGTAACTTTACTAAGATGAGCTAGAAGTGTTTTTTTCAAATAGAAAAGATCATAAACGGTTAACATTGTTTCTTTATTTGAATATACCTTGCCACAGCATTACTCTAGAGCAACATTTCCTCTGTAAAGTACAAATTTGTCTATCTGTATGTTCTAAACCCTGCAACAGACTCACGACCTGTCCAGGGTGACCCCGCCTCTCGCCCGGAACGTTAGCTGGATATAGGAACCAGCACCTCCTGACCCCACTATGACATGAAACCCACCGGTCACTATAGTCACCAAGACATTTATTTCACTTTCAAGGACTCCAGAAAGCTTACTGATTAAATTTTCAGTTAATGTTCAGCAAATATTGAAAGTTTAGCGTGTTTGGATAATTACTTATGCAGCATCACATGTGTAGAGTACATTTTCACATGATCATTTTCTATGTGCACAAACTCAGACAGAAACAGAAATTCCATGGAAAAATTAAAGTACATATTTTTCTTAATTTATTCTTCTAATACTGTTTGTACTTTAAACTGACTTTCCACACTCAAGGTTGCACCTTGCAGTGAAGGATTTTAAGAAAACACATCTGATATTTTTTTTTTCTTAAAGCAACATTGTTTCTATGTACAAGGTGAGGAGCTGAGTTTAACAGACAGAAGAAAAGGTTGTCTTTTCATGTAACTCAAAAACAGAGTTACTCTGACAAGGACAAAAAAAAAAAAAAACGTTTTTGTATGGATGAAGAGTTCTAAGAAACTCTTTCTTGTGTGCCAAGAAAGCAAGATGCTTTCTTGGCTCACAAACACCCTTCACCTTTGGCGAAGCAGCTTTTTGTTTCTTTATGATTAAGACAAATCCTCAAACTGATTCCAGAGAAACTGCTTTGGTAATTCCTTTTACATCAGCAAAGACTGTCAAAGAAAAAGAGAAATGATCAGTTTCCTGGCACATGTAATAATTGGATTCTTCAACAAATCAAATCCTAAAGTCCCTTTTCAAACATGTACACCAGAGATTTTCTGGAGAGTTTTTGAAGAATTTTTAAGCATTGCGCCGCTCACAGTGGCAGCATGTTAGAGAAGCTCTGTTCGTCCAGCTATGTTAGTTCTGATTTGTTCTTTTTGTTGACTTTTGTTTATGTGTATAAATATACTTTTACTTCAGGCTTTGCATGCTTGTGCAATTGTGGCAACACTAGATGGAACTCAAAATTATGCAAAATAAGTAGCTGAACAATCCACCCTGGGAATATTACCTTCTTTTTAAGGCATACAGGTTCAGTTATGCAGGGAATTGAGACAGAGTTTCAAATTTACAAAAACTGTTTGTTAAATTCTTCTAAAATACTCTTTTTAAAGCCAGTTCTTTATAACAGAAAAACAAATAATAAAACAAAAGAAACTACAGTAGCTTAGGTTACCGCCAGAAGGGGCCACTATAGGGACGGTATCCCCCAAACACAGCAAATAAAAACCCTTTAAAGCACCAGATACAATGAAACAACCCGAACTCAGGAATCACAGCACACAAAAGGGGAAGACCACCACCACCAGACCTCAGCAACCGCAAACAGAAAAGACAGTTAATAAATGTTACAACCCTGAGCCAAACAAAAGAAAACCAATATCAGCCCAAATAAATTTACAGTTATGTCACAAATCAAAAAGGGCTATAAACAAAATAAATATATATAAAAAATAGAAGCTAATGAAATAACATGGAAAATACAAGTTAAGAACATTATCAAGACCAGGTGTGGCCCTCTTGCCACGCCACAGCAGGAGGCGAACTGGGCGCGCCGATGCCACACCCCAAACATAGCTTCAGTGGACCTGAGTGAAGTTGACCCCCCCACAGGTCACATAACGTGACCAGCTATATTTTCTATGAACTATTTCCTATGAAATTAATTCTAGGTGACAGCAAGAAACATGTATTCAGTCAAGCACTCGGAAAATTAAACAGAGAAAATGGATCAAAACTCTTGAGTACACAATGGAGACGGTAGCACACTTGACTCAAATTATTCATAAAGTAAGAGGAATTATGAATGCACTGAGCATGAGGTCTGCTGACAATGATTTATTTAGAAAAACTGAAGTGCTGAAGAGTCACCTTAATGATGCCAATTTGAAAGCCAATGTGGTTTGCATCTGGAAGCCCGGCATGATGTGAAGAACCAGGCAGAGCGATGGCTCCTGCTGGCTTTCGCTGCCAGACCAGTGAGTGTGAAGGGCACGCGCTGCCCTGTTGAACGCTACACTTACTCTGGAAACAGTTGACCAGCATCTGAAGGAGGCACATGCTGATCTGACCAGCTCTCCAACCTTCTTCAAATCAGACAAAATGGGTGTCAATCAACTTGACTACGTTTGTGCTGGTTTTTGCAGCCAAAATTTTTGTTTGTGCAGCGTTGGCTTTGAAGATATTAATTAAAGCTTAAAGGTCAAAAGGTCAACCAGCCATTTATTTGAAAAAGGTGGTGGGGAGGGGGGCTGGTTGACCTTCGATGACCTCCAGAAAAATTTCTTTATATCTTTAAAATGATAGCAGCACAACTAAAAACTTTTGCTGCACAAACCAGCACAAACAGCTCAAACGTTTGACACCAATTTTGCTTGATTTTATAAAAGTGGGGGGGCTGGTTGGCCTTTTGACCTTTAACATTTCATTAATATCTTCAAAGCCAAAGCAGCACAAAGAGAAAATTTTGCTGCACAAAAATGTACCTAGAATAGCCTGCGCTGCAGTTCGCTACTGGTTCTTGGAGCGGTCTCTGGTCAGCTTTCCATTCACGTACTTATTCCAACCGTGCCAGAGTTTGAATTCGCATTTACGCCTCGCTGAGTCTGCCCCTATCTTGAGTTTATTTAAAACAAAGTTAAAAAACCTTCTTATTTCAAGTTGTCTATTCTTACATTTTTAATTCTACTCATTCACTATATTTAAAATTGTAATGTTTACTTTGTCTATTTTTAATCTGCTTGATCTTTTATTATTATAATTTTTTTAAATTTTTATTTCTATCTTCTTGGATGTTGTTTGTAACTTTCTTGTACAAGCACTTTGAATTGTCTTTGGCTGAAAGATGCGAGATAAATAAAGCTGCCTTGCCTATATAAAGTAGACTTTCTAGGCAAATGAACTTCGATTAAAGAGGACTAAACAAAGCTTTCTCCAAGTTTGCTACTATCCGTAAATCTCACTAAAATGTATATTTTGGCATTGTACACTCCAATCAGGGTGATTTGAAGGCAGAGTTGGACATCTAACCCTGCCCACTATCCGACCGCAACATTTAGCACAACATTGCAATGTTGTGCTAAATGAGGAGTGTCTGAAAGGATAGGAGGTTCTTAAATACACGGAGGCCAATTTCAAACCATTAGAAACAGCTGTGATGCAAAGTCACATTTTATTTAAGTTGTTTTTGATAGATACAGAACTTTTATAACATCTGAAGGTAACATAGTTACTTGACTATAAAATGTCACCATGTGCCTAAAAAATACCTAATACCTCTCCAGATTTATTCATTCACTTATTTAAAATGTCAATATTTCTTTAACGTATCTGATGAAGAATTATTTTTGAGGGCATCCTTGCATCACATTTTGCTGCATTCATCCTTCACTGACTCCAGTCCACATTTTTTCTGCCCTGCCAGCAAAACGATCCATTTAGCAGTGGAAGTGTAAAACTGTTATTTCAAATTTGGTAGAAAAGCTGTTTGGCGGGGCGGGGAGCATTGTGTTGATGCCTCTGCACTTAATCCACTCTGTCAAGTGAATTGACTCAGTCATGATAGCACACACAACCTGTGACATTCAGCTGTTTACACACAAATGTCGCTGTGGTAATCCACCAAATCCCTCTCCAATCCCCTTAACCACAGATGGTCGCGTCTGAACAAAGCGCCGTTAGTTTCAATCACTCAGTCAGGAGCGTCTGATAAACTGGAGACCTCGGCCTGAAACGGGATATAGGACAAGCGCTAAGATCAGGTTAATGGAGTGGCTTAATTTAATTTTGAATGGCATGAATTTAAACGTACATTAACACTGCACAGACGGCATATAGAAATGGATCATTTAATTAACACGCACTAACGTGTTTTCTCCAAGGTGAGAAATACAATGATGTTTTTGTCTTGAGTGAATCCTTTAGCCTGTGAAGATGGGAGTAAAGATGAATACCAGTCCAGGGTTTGGATTCATTGGACTTTAAGCTAAAGTTGTGAGTGGTTGTGTGTTTCTTTATTGTTCCTCCTGTTCCAGAAGCAACCCTCCCACTGTAAAACATTCATGTTTGAGGATCAACAACATTATAAATTCAGCTTTGTGCCTCGCTGATTATTTCCGGTGAATTTATTTTGTCACAGCTGGACTCAGCTGTAGCATCTCACCAGGAGCGACATGGACTCAAACTGTGTGCTGCTCTTGCCTGAATCCAGATTGACAGTTTAAAAAAAAACAAAACATCAGCTGCATACTCTGCACAAGATTAACAGTAGAATCTCGGTATCATAACAAACTGCAGGAACCTGGTTGTTCTGTCTGTGTGGAGCTGCAGGTTTGTCCTGGTGGGGCCAAGCAGGATGCTCCGACACACCTGTGGATCTTTAGTCCTGCAGGATAAGAAGAACTGAGTGCTATCAGCTTTCGCCACATGCTTCAAAATCAAGACACAGGGGCCAAATCCGGCCTACCGCAGCTCTCTATGTGGCCCTCCAAACATAAAATTACATCAATCATCTCAAGTTTTTTGTAATTCCACAACTGTGGAAATTCATGCAAAATCAATAGATCCCCTCATTTTTTCATGGTAATGCATAGTTTTTTCCAAATTCTCCCCGAAAAATGGTCAAAAACATCCCAGGTTTATGGGACCCCCACCTGCAGGTGGCAGTGTTTTTTGTTTTTTTTACTTTGGCAAGGCTGTTACAGTCCGTGATCGAATAACAAAAATGCATGAATACTTTAACAAAATCCCTATTTTAACATGTTCAGAGGTGGAATTTGACAGCACAGGTGGAAAAACAGTGGTTTGAACAATAAACCATCCTTCAGGGTGACTGCTCCATCTGCCGACTCCTCCGAGTGTCTCACCTTTGTGTTGTTTCTCATTCATGTCACCGCCCGGCTGGTCAAAGAGCCCCCCTTTTTTTTTTTTATGGTCTGTTTAAGTACCCTGCTGCACTCTATATGTCATGCTGCCAGCACCTGCTTAGGGGATTCTGGGAACCACAGACAATTACTTCTGTCATTTTTGCATCAAGCTGGAAGAAATTCCAACCCATCCCAATCTCATGGAGATTTTAGACACACTGATTCAGTGACTGTTGTCAATATAAGTAGAGGCACAGAATCATAAAGCTTTGTGGCATCTCTAGAGATTATGTAAGATATATATATATATATATGTATATATATATATATATATATATACTGACAATCAATTTAGCATTGATTGTCGGTTTAGGACCGAGTGGCCAAAGTAGCATCTGTGCCAGCCCAGCCCTCCCAGTAGAAACTGACAGTTCTGTAGGTCTGTAGTTCAAACCTTCCGCCATCACTATAGTTGTAAAGGGGTGTGTGTGAGACAGAAAGGCGGAGAAAGAATTCTATATTTGTGACACAGTTTTTCTGGAAAGAAAGCAGTCCGAATAACCGGTTCCCATACAGGAACCGTGAGACGGCTATTTCTCATCTTCGACAGTACCGCGATTCATATCTGGTATGAATCGCCAGATATGATTCATACCAGATATGAATCATACCAGATATGATTCATACCACATCTGGTATGAATCAGATTTGATTCATACCAGATACGCTATGTGTTATTTGTGTTGTTATTGTGCTATTATTGTAACGTTTCTCATCACAGTAATAGCACGGATGAGAAAAAGATGGTGTGCACTGAGCACTTAAATTTTTGAGAAAAGGATAAAAATGAATGTCTGGGAGCCTGAGTTTACCCTATGGCACTAGTTCACTCTGAAGCACCTTGACAGAAAACTGTAACCCCTGCAGAAATTTCTAAAACATTTTACAGAAGTAGACACTCGGTGTGATGTCATGACTGACTTTCATACCAAAAGAGTGATACTTGTAGGCGTGAGGGCAAGTTAAAAATTGCTTAGGGGTCAAAATTTCACTCCGTTTCTCACTAACGGAGCAGCAGTTAATTTCAGTTACAGTCTCTGATTAGGCAGTTGGGAATTTCGCTTGCTTTTTGCTAATTATGTTGCCATTTTTACTTAAAATCCCAATAAAAGTAATAGCACATATCTTGAGCCGCATGCAGCAGTCCAAGCCGCATTAAGGGAGGCAGAAAAATAAAAAATAATAGAGATATTCTACTGACGGTAGGACAATGCAATAGTAATGCTCTCCCTATGCATTACTATGGCAGGCCCCAATAATACCTACATTTCCAAGTTTTATCGAGTTAACAGAATTATTCTACCATGGCAGCGTGGCTATGGATGGCATGAAAAAAAGTTACAATAATAATGATAATACTGTAACAGATCTCAATCAGAAATGGGGACTGGGGGGTGCCACAAGAGAGGGACTCCCTGGTTATGCAGGTGTCATGATGTGCGGTAGTAGGTGGTGAGGAAGACGCCGTGGACCCAGGAATGTAAAATGAAGTGATGGTTTAATGCTGAACCAAACTACAATCCAACAACCCAGGCAGCACAGCTGAGCGGAAGGCTAAGCCTCATCACTGGTAGCGACTGGTAAGCGAGTGGACAGCAGGACAGAAACTAAACGAGACGAGGAACCGACAAAGACACAGAGGCACAGGTGACATTAAATACCCAGGAGGCAATCAGGGAACGAGACACACCTGGGAACAATCAAGGGGAAGACAGGACAACATGAAGACTTAGAAGACACTGAAAACTAAATAAACACACAGAAAAACTCTAACCATGACAGCTGGGGGAGTTTGGGAGTTTTCTCCTCAGTTATAGGGTGAGAAGCTCAGCCCCCCCAGCCCAGGCTAAGCTATGCTTGTTTTACATTTTAGAATAAAATAATAAATAAGTTGCTTTTATTTTTTTTATTAGATAAGTCAAACTGCAAGCGACTCTGTTGCTTTGACTATTTCACTGGCGGAACAGAATCATTCCTAACAGATGGGTTCATAGTTGACGCATTTAAACGGCCACAAAGCTGGCAGAGCAGACCAATCACACCGCTGGTGCCTCTGAGCGTTGCTTCACGCGCTCTCACTGATTCATGTCTGACGTTTACCTCCTTTCACTCAAACTGGACACCCGCTGACTTGTATGTATATTTACATCAATATTGTGAAGACTTTACATCACAAGATCCTAAGGTCTTCACAAGACTTCACAAAGTAGGTAGGAGTAATCTTGACTACTATCTACATCAAGGTAGGAGTCAAGTTTAAAACCCAACGCGTTGGCTCTGGTTGCCCAGCTCTATATGAACCGCAGGTATAACTTGTAGTCACGCTTTCAGAGCTTACGCGTTGAGAAGTATGAGAATGATTTATCTTTTGTGAACAAAGAATTATGTGTAGCATTTGCATATCAACACGATGCTCAGCTGTTCTGTGTCTGCTCTGCAGGGTCAGCCCAAGCCTCCATGGGACCCTAAGCAAAATTTGGTTTTGGGGCCCTCTAGTTCTGCTAACAATGTGGACTGGCTGCAGTCTGATCATTAGATCATTAACACACCTGCTATACACTTATTGCATCTTTGGCAGCGCTGTTTACATGATATACATAATATAGGATACATTTATTGGCCAACTGATTTATCAACAAGTTGATTTCTGGGCGCCAATTTTCTTAATTTTGGGGGATCGTGATTGGCTGATAATTACACTTGTAGCCCATCTTATCCCCTGATCTTACCTTCGTCAGCAAAGGTTTAAAAATCAGATTATGATTATGTTCAGCTGTAAACAGCAAATCCCCAACTACAGCACAGAGCAGCTCATCCATGTAGCAAGAGCAATTTATTTTTTTTCTTTTTATCAATAAAATAATGATTTCTACATACATTAACAAATGTGTATTATTGTAAAAACAAATCACTTCATAGTAAAATTGTGTGTTTTTGATATTACAATCACATAGAAATTATTACTAAAAGAAAAAAATCTGCTCCACTGAGGGGGCCCCTTAGTGGCCTTGGTGCCCTAAGCGGCTGCTTAGTTTGCTTTGTCTTGGGCCGGCCCTGCTGCTCGGTAAAGTTTGTGGTCCCAGCAGGCCAGTGCATTGGCCTGCTGGTTCAGCGTGTGGAGGAGGTTTCCCGCTGCCACGTGGAGATCAGAAAAACCCGTCCCATAAAGCTGGGGCAAACAAAACTGTTTCTGTGGTGCTCATTAAAAACTCAACAGACACGAAATGGAAGAGCTACTAAAGCTGTGAATTACATCTCTGTATGCAGCAGAGATTTAGCACATCTTGCAGGGCCGGTCCAAGGCTGTATGAGGCCTTGAGCAGAGTTTGATTTAGGGGCCCCTCTTGCTGCTATGAACATCAGCACCTCTAAAAGCATTTTAACATGGATTTAGTGAAATCCATGGGCTAATTTAATTGGCCAACCTAAAAAGCAATCAGTGATAGTTTCCCGAGATGTCGTTGTGAACTAACAGAGCTCAATCTCAAAGATTAAATTTATAGCACCAGATTGTAGCTATGGTAACAAAGCAACCTAACTATGAATCTTGTTCTTTGAACTTCTACAAAGTGAACTTGCCAGCTCCTTAAAATCTGACATTTAAATGTTAAACAATTAAAAATCTTTTATGGATGCTGAAACCATTAAATCAAATTTAGCAGCATTGATAAAATTAGCAGAATAAACCCAAATTTAATCCAAAGTTCTGATTAAACAGTAGTGCATTTTAATAGTCATTTTAATTGTATTTTTTTAAATTTGTTTTTAAGACTCTGCTTGGGGAAAACATCTAATTGTTTTCCTTGTGAACCGATTTTATGACTAGGACGAAGTGGAAAGTGTTTTGCCGTTGATCGCCTGCCTAATGTGGTCACCAGAGCATCTGTTCTTATGGTTGGATAACAACTCGCCTTAAACAGTGGCTTGTAAACTTTATGACTGAGCACAGAAGAAAAGAAAGTTCAGGCATGATGCCAAAGAGGTGGAGCTGGATGAGCTTGGAGTGGAGGAGTAAAACAGCAAAGGGGGTGGAGGAAGGGAACAGTGATGAGTTCAATGTGAGTAATTTACATATGGTTTTAGCCTCGTTGTTCTTCATCTAAAGGATCGGGGTTTAAAGTTTGGCCGGAGTTATTATGTGCAATCAAATTCCCATTCCTGGTATTTAATAAAGAACAAACATGATGGGAAATCACCTAACAGTGTACTCATTAAGGTCACATGGGTATAGTCCACTGGTTTCCAGTTCTCCTATTTGACTTGGTTAAACATACAAATACCCCTCTCTCCCCACCACCACCATAATCTGGTGTCATGTAAAAGTATGGTGTTGAGTTTTCTGACCCACATCCAGAATCGCACTGAGGAGACGAGTCATAAAAGGTGAAGAATTTATTGTGCAGTTTGACACAGAGAATGAGAAGTGTAATGTTGAGGCTCTTTGCCTTTTCAGGAGCAGGATGCAGACACGTCTGGAGGACGAGAGCCAAGTTATCTGTGCTTTCTGTAGGTTGGGTGAGAGTGATTTAAAGTCTTTCAGGAAAGTGCGGCTTGACTTGAAGCTGAGAAATGCGTGGGAGGAGCAGATCGGGTTCTGGTGTGCGGCGAGGAAAGAGGGTTAGTGGTCAAAAAGGTAAGCATGGTGGTTTGAGGAGAGTTTGGTTTGAGAGGCTGCTGTTAAAGAGGTAGGTACAGGTAATTTTATTTATATAGGACATTTTCAGCAACAAGGCAAGATGATGTCGTACGGAGGTGACAGAGATTTCTTGTTCATCTGAGGCAAAATGTAGCCATTATTCAAAGGCTTAAAGACTGTTGGAGCAGCAGACCTGAGACTGTTGTGGACAGGTGCATCCTCCAAGTGGAAGAGTGTAATGAACATAGATGGCAAAGTGGGACAACAACATACATACACACTATGTCTGACCGTTAAGTTTGAGATGGGAGCTACCTAAACTCCTTCCAGACCCTGGAGACCAATTTTGGACCTTGTTCCACAATCAGTAGGAATGCCATGAAGACATGAAACATGTTTGGTCAGGTATCAGACTGTTTCAAGAAATGAAGGAGGCTTTTGGAAGTGGAAGTGGAATGGGATGGCATGCTTTAGAGAAACAGTCTGTAATGGAAAGTGAGTAAACTACCAACAAAGCCTAGACAAACATGCGACCAGGAGCGTCTGGAAACTGAGAAAGGCAGGAGAAGATGGCAACCAAAAGTTTCATGTGATTAGGAAAATGGTTTGATTAATTGCTGGATGGCAAGACAACTTTGTGCTATGGGCCCAGCAAAGACAAGATCTGATAGATGATGCAACATAAAGCCAGTCAGGCGGTCCACCGCTGAACCAGATTCTTTTTTGATTAATCCGTCTATAATCAATATGACGTTGTTGTGATCCATCCTTTTTTCCAACAAAGAAAAAACCTGCTCCTAATGGTGATCCCAGATGCTAATAATTTATGTCCTCAATGATCTTGCTCACTGGTTTTTTGCAGGTCATATAATCGGCTGGATGGTAATGGTGCCCTGGAAAGGACATCAGTAACACAATCACATGGGTGGTGAGGAGGGAGAGAGAGAGCTTTCGACCTACTGAAAACTTGGTGGAAGTCATAATACACTGGTGGGACCTTAGAGCAGCTGAACATTTGGCTGCACCTAAACATTTCTGTTTAGGTTTGTAAAAAATCTTGTTAACCAAAGCAACAGTTTTGTCTACTGAAAGTCATCATCGTCAACAGAGTCACATCAGTGAGGGATGGGGTGCAAGGGACTCCTTCTTGGAGTTCTCTGAAGACAGCAGCGCAAACTGAAGACATTACACAGACATTGAGCGCTCCATGCCTCCACTCTCCCGTTTCTCAAATCCACAAGTGGATTGTTGGAAATGAACAATGGATATAAAAAAAAACAAAAAAAAAACAGTGCGGGACAGGGGTGAAATAACTTCCAGAAAGTTATTTCATGATGTCTGATACTAAGAGCTCCACGGCTTTTGGTTTGATGTGTGATGACGTTTCTTCCCATTTCAATAATACTTCTTTAGTAAACATTTTGAGCATTAATAGTCTGTTTAAGGATATGCCACATCATCTCAACAACTAGGGGCTCTCCAAAACCTTTTCAGGGTCTTTCTGACTCTTTGTATAGTTTTCCAGAGCTATATGGACCCTGCTGAGTTCAACTCCATGGCTTCTTTGGTTCCACAATCATGGTCTTGAGTAGTGCAGTGTTTGTCTTCATGGGTTTATGTCGTAAAAGTAGGCTACAGGTGGGGAGCTCAGAGTAGAGTGGGTGCTTCTCTAAATTAAAAGAAGTCAGTTAAGGTGGTTTGGCTATCGGGTCAGGATGAGGGTGCCTCTCTTTGGAGACCCAATGGTAGACAATGCATTTTTTCCCCCTTACACTTCAAAGCTAGGTGGTACTTTGTGCTGATCTACCACAGAAAGACCAGGTAAGATGTGACAATAAACATTTCTGTTTAGGTTTGTAAAAAATCTTGTTAACCAAAGCAACAGTTTTGTCTACTGAAAGTCATCGTCAACAGAGTCACATCAGCGAGGGATGTTGCTACAGTTTTCCAAAAGATCCTCTTTAGTCACTGTTTGCACCACCTTGAGGTAAACTCCGTTTGTGATGGTGACAATCTCGTCTGCCTCACATGTGTGCGTACCTATTAAAAGTTTACCCAAGCCCGTCCAAACAAAACTGCCAAAACCAACTCTCAAGGAAACAAAGTTATTCATTTTGTGCCTGCTGTTCGAGTATTCAGATAACCTCGGCTGGCTTAATCAGTTGGCCTGCTTTAGTGTGAGAATAAGAGTTCACGCTGAAACACAAGGTATTGCATTAAATCCACAGACGGCTCTCTGCTGCTTACTCTTAGGTCAAGAGGTGACAGCTCAAAGAAGGCTTTAAATCATGAGAACTGCTTTGCCTTCCAGTGGAGCTGCGGAGACGTACCTACATTAAGTCAGTAAAGTCTCTGGATTTAGCCAGGATCTGAACGCTTCCTCATGTGTTGCATATCAATGGGTCGGCCCCGACAGCGAGCGCGTACGGGGGAGAGAGTGGCAAACGGCGAGCAAGTCGAACACAGGTTCTCACCTCCGATACGTCTTGGTTTGTATTAATAAGAGAGAGACGGGCCACACACACAATCAATAAGTTCAGAATGTATTTACACTGTGATGTCAAAGAGTCAAGTTCATTTTCCTGTTGAACGAAAAAAGAATAGTGGCATTTTTTTTAAAAAGCTCATGGGAACAAGAACCTGTAACAAGATGCAAGCAATAACTCAACACTTTACACAGTGAGAAAAAATTATAAGCAACAAATGATGAAACCAGGTGAACTCTGTGTCCTGTTAGCTCAAGCAACACAATGAAAAACATGTCAAATGTGGCAAAGTAACAATAAAAATGTTTAAACAGGATTTTGAGACTTTAACAAGTTTTCTAGGATTCTTCTTTGTAGGATTTTTAGGTGAAATGGAACGACAGCACAGTGGGCCCCTGTAGCCGCACATTTTTCTCAACCGCACATAGGTGAATAGCTGGACTGTTGGCTGGTGTTTTCATACTGTTTCACAGTTACACGCTTCTTTGTGTTAGTATGTTGAATAAAATCGCAATAAAATAAACTTACGTTTGCAGGACACACAGTTTGTCGTGAATAATTTGTCTTCCACTCTGGTTTGTGTAGGTTCAGTAAAGCCCAATACAGAGAATGCTTACTTATCACTGCAGTAATAGCTTCATTTCTGGTTCAAATCAACAACAACAACAAAAGTTATTCAATGAGGAAAAAGTACATTTAGAAGACATTGTAAACCTTGAGGAGCAGAGAAACCTCACATTGACAAATGTTTGAGCGATGAATGGAAGTGTTATTTTTACTGAATGCGGTACACTGTGTGTGTGGGAGTATGCGGATGTATGAATAAGATGACAACCAGGAGACTGATTTCTCTGGGAGTGTTGTATAACTGTAACTTAGTAACACGCGGCAGGGCGTCTCAATTGGTTCTCTGTTAGCGAAGAATAGATTGCCCTTTGGCGAAGCAGCGCCGCTTCCTGGCACTTTAGGCAAATGTCCTTTGTTTTCAGTGTGAGGGGGCTGACTTTGTGCTACGGTACCGCCAAATCTTAGGAAAAGCACATTCATATTCTGGTCCCAAAACAAATGAGCCACAGTAATTAACACTAAATGTAAAAAAAAATGTTCAGCTTGGAAGGGTTCCTGCTCACATGCCTCAAACCTCATCCGTCCATTCTGGTTTTGAGGTCTGCCAGATTCTGAAAGGTGAAACCTGCAGAACCGTCATGGCACACAGTGTTTTATTACACCCAAATCTTTGCGGCTGCATCTTGTGTGTGTCAAGAAATTACAAGCAGAAGGCTAACCTGCTCCGTATATCAGCACTAATCCATCTGTCCTCTTTTTGTCGTTTGCTCAAAATGTTCTTCCTTGAGAGCAAGCGTTAGTATTTTGCTGTGACACCTGTTAAGAGAAGCTGCCAGCGAGGATGAGCAAAACAGGACAGGAAGTGTGTGAATGCTAAGAGTCCATCAACCAGAACAACTTTACCCGACCATCTGGCCCCCCAAAAAAGAAAAAGTATCTGCTTCCTGTTTTGGATTTTAAATGTTTTAAATCATTAAATGAGTGTTAATACCAATGACAGTTTGCAAAAGAAATATCTCAAAACTATCACTATTAAGAAATTAAAAACAAAAGAGAAACTAAAGTCCTCTGGACTCCATTCAAGGTCCAAAATCCTCAAGATGAAAATCTTCAAAGGCAGAAATTGAATTTTTCTTTCCAATTAAAGATGCTAAAAAAATATTATTGTTTATTCTTTTTCCTTTACTTGCACAACAATAAATTAAACAAATACTTTAGTAAAGCAGAACAGTGTGACATTTGCCTTAATGCTTACAGTAATTTAACTTATTGACTCAATTTGTTTTTTGTTTTATTGGTCTACAAAATGGTTGTGTTTCATTTCCAGCAACGAAAATGAGAATTTCCTCCTAGAGCCTTCGCTGTGTTTAGCCGATGGGTGTGCCCATATCGGCTTCTGAGTAAATAAGGTCGCTTTATGTTTGTGGCATGACTCTATAAAATAAATAAATTAAAAAAGGGCTAATAAAAGAAAAATTCTGTTGTGCTTAACCTTTTCCATTTAAAGTGCCAGTATTGTGTTTTTTAGCTACACAGTGGCATTTTATAGCACAATCAAATAACTATGTTCACATATCAAATATGACTTAAACAAAATTTGACTTAGTAATTTAACATTTTGATATTGACATCTGTCTCTTTAAGAAACTCTTGAGCCTTCTGACATCATCATAACAACATTCCTCTATCAAATGTTTAACGTTTTTTTTTTTTTTTTTTTTTTTTTTTTTTAAACATGTTTGGTTGATAAACATCTCAGATAATTAGAAACACAGAGTTGCATTTACACC
>CAEGAD010099928.1:0-49222 GCA_903067055.1 Poeciliopsis paucimaculata | reverse complement strand
AGACTTTAGGATTGAAGTCTTGCTTCTGTAGTGGGGATCAGTTCTTATATAAACAACAATGAGTTTTATTGCAGGGGAGAGTTTTGGCAATGATGTCTCCAGCAGTGATGTTTGCAGCACAAGGAATGCTTAGGAATTAAATCTGTGATCCAAATTGTGATCCATTTGTATTCACAAATGGATCACAACACAGGTCTCAGGCCATTCGCTGCATGTCTTCCCCCTCTCTCTCCTCCCTACTTCCTGTTCAAGTACAGCACAAGAAAGGCCACTAGGATTTTAAAACTCTTGAAAAGAAAAAAAAGAGGAGATATCAGGGTCTCACTTGTTTTGTCTGATAGCAGGATGGTCAGCCAGATATCCTCTACACCTTCTGGACAGATGTAACCGGTACACTCAGTGAGGACTTTCATCGAGCAACTGAAGGTATGACTGGTCTGTGCAGAACTTTTACATATTTTGTCTCACTGCTGGATTTCCACCTGTGGTCTTGAACTCAAATTTAGTCACAACCAACAAGAATAGTGTTAATGTTAACTGATCTGTAAGCTGTTTCTCTTGTGTGGTCAGCACACACACATGATGTGTGGTCAGCACATAATGTTGATTACAATATAGTGGAATTTTATCTTGGCTGGATTATGTAACCATGGCAACGCGCTTGTTCAGTTATCTTATCGAGGTAGAGGCAATTGTCGTATGATTTTCATCTATCCTCCTTTCCTGTCTGATGATCCAGAAGTATGTTGATCTGTGGTCTTGTTTTTAGTATGTGATTTTAATTTAAGATGTTTATGAAAATCAAACCAGATCAGAATTAAATTTTTAGTTTACTATTTGTCATCTTTGAACATATTCAGGCTCCAGACCTGAATAAGAGGTCAAATATCCTCCAAAAACTGGATGATTATGATATGCATAATGACAATGTGTTGTCTTGTCACTATGACAGGCTTACTTTGACTTGTTTACTCTGTGTTGAACTGATTCATCATTCCACTCTTTAATTGTAGATCCAGTCAGCAAGATGCAGACAAAAATTATACAAAGATTTTTTACCAATTTTTTCAGTTCTCTACACAAATCTCTCTTTTACACTTATGGGCCCAGTATGGTTGAGCCGATGTGCCAAAATAGGTTCTCATTGTCACAGTTGCCTGGTGAAAATCCCAACATTTTCACCACTCTCGAGCTCTTTGAAGTGTCTTATCTATTGTCACTCCGTATATTTACGCAGAAAGACTGGAAAAGAAAAACTGGATTTATCATGTTTTCTGTGTTGTTTTGGATTTTAACTTGTATCTAGCCATGAGTTTCATGAATGTTCACATTATTACCTTTGTGAAGGTTCCAACATGAGGAACATTTTGTTCCTCATGTTGTTCACTCCTCCTTGTCACAACCCCCTGGCAAACGTTTCATCCTCATCTGCATTCCAAACTATTGTGTGACTGGTCTGAATTTCAGGGATATGTTTTATTTTCTCCTCCAAACTTTTAAACTTGTAGTCTACCATGTCAATGGGTTTGCTGTACTGTTGTAAACCACAAATGACATCTTACTGCAGTGGGAGGGGACTTTACAGGAGAGTCTGCCTTGTTTACCTGGAATGGTGTTTACAAAAACCTCAAATGTTTGGCTGTAGCCTGACTATGCAGGGCCCTTAACCGCTTGGAATATCTGAGCACAGCAATAGAGTAAGAGAGAGAAGCCACGTCTGATATAGTCTCTCTCTTTCTGTGAATGTCTTTTGAAAATTGTAGTCAAAACTTTTATAGATTTTATATTGCAATATATGAATGAAGTTTACATGTTGACTAGGTTTTGCATCATTTCCTCCTCCAAAAATGCCAACTTAAGTGGTTGACTTAACTTTATTGGTGACAGATCATTAAACCTGGAGGACACACATGCACAGCAGAGTCACTCATGCAGTTCTGTGTGAACAGGATAAAAATTAAGCAAATAAAGGCGTAGTATTATGAAAAATTAAAATGTTGTAACTTTGCATTATGTCATAATGTTATTCCCTCATCAAAAACACACCTGGAATGTTGCTTTGATTCCTAATCATCTGGTTAATCATTAAGGAATCATTAATCATTCCTTAATGATTAATCATTCCTTAATCATTAAGGAATGATTAATTATTGACTTAATCATTGAGTCAATGATTAATCATTGACTTAATCATTCCTTAAATCAATGATTCTTAAGGAATCATTGACTTTTCCATGGCAACCGAGCCACTGCCTTTTCACACAGCTCTTTTTCGGAGGTGCAGTCCCCAAGCTGAGCTTTCCCCTCAGAAAGCAGCCCTCTTCCACAGCTCCCCCACTTAGCTCCTTCAGCCTAGCGCCAGCAGCAAATAGCAAACACCTGGTGGAACTGCATATCTGCTGATCTTATCATACAAACTACCTCTCACTCTATGCTGGTAAAAATGATAAAGGCTTAATGAAGAGATGTTTTTGTGATAATGTGGCTGAACGCACGTGTCGGAAAGAGCAGCACCTTCTCAAAGTGTCACCCCTGACAAATTTGGAATACTTCCAGAAAATTGGGCAGAACCAAAATAAGGGTGCATGTAGCGAATAGGGTAAGCAAGGCTGTGATAAAGACAAAAGAAACACTGCTTTCAGCTTGTCCACTTTGTCGCTGTATTTATTGATTTTTCGGATTCCTGTAGTTTTCAAAACAATAACTAATGCTAACTTGCTCTTTGTTTATGTTGTTGGAGGCTTTATTGCAGCGTCACTGTGCGGCCATTATCCTCCATTAGCGTCTCCTCTTTCCTCAGTCTGACAGTCATCAGTTCAACACCAATCCGTGTCCACATTCCAAATGTTGCCATTGGAGATGGAGTAGCATCGCTTGCTACTCCATCTCCATTTTATTTGACCTACAAATTCTAGTTTGTTCATGTAAATAATAAATCTTCACACTCCAGGGCAGCTGCAATAGGAAAAGTCAACTGCTTAAGAATCGTTTGAATGAAGAAGGATAGTATTGATACAGTTTTAGGCAAAATAAAACCAAATTAAACAAATTGCACAAAAATGTCAGCATTTGCAAAGAAATGATTAGAACCACAAATAATCTATTTCAAACATTTTATCAACAAAAAATTTGATTTGTGGATTAGTTTCACTTAAGGTTTTAAATTGCAAAATCAAATTTCTTGTAAATCATATTTGAGATATATCAGATTTTTATAACAATTGTAGGTTACATAGTTACTTGATTGTGCTATAAAATGGCACTGTGTGACTGGAAAATACATAATACTGCCCCATAATTACACACATCATAAAAAACATGACATCGCAATTAAAAGTACAACAGTCGCAGTTTAAACAAAATTTTGTGAATTCATCTGATTTAGAGTATATTTAAACATGAAAACATTGTGCATGTAGCTTACTGCTGTTTACCCTAATGACCCATGACTGTTGTCCCAGGTTTAACACAAACCACATCATAAATTATGCAAATGACATTGTCGACTTCAGAAGGTCTCGACTGAACCACACACCACTCGTCATTAAAGCCAAAGCAGTGGAGATCATTAGCAGTACTAAGTTCCTGGGAGTTCACATTACAAACAACCTCAGCTGGACACCTCATATCACTTCACTGGTGAAAAAGGGACAGCAGCGCATGCACTTTCTGAGACGAATGAGAACGGTTTCACTCCCACCTCCCATCCTCTTCTACAGAGGAACCATTGAGAGCCTGCTGACCAGCAGTATCTCCATCTGGTCTGGGAGCTGCAAAGCCTCAGATTGGAAGTCCCTGCGAAGAGTGGTGAAGACAACAGAGAGGATCATTGGGTCTCCATTTCCCCCTCTCTATACCATTGCACACAGACGCTGCTTAGCCAGAGCAAATCAGATCCTCTGTGACTCCACCCATCCTCTCCATGGTCTGTTCATCCGGTTGGCATCTGGCAGGAGATTCCGTAGCATCCACTGAAGAACAGCCAGACTCAGAAATAGCTGTCTCCCACTGGGCATCAGACTGCTCAACAATCCATCACTCAAACTGTCTAAGACTGCTTGAAAATACTAAGTTATATATATATTTAACACATTACTATTTGTTTATTATGTACAGTAATTAAAGGCACACTTGTGTTTCTGTGTGTGCTCCGGTGGCCAAGTGATGATATTTCATTGCCAGTTTTACTTATGTTTATTTGGGCAATGACAATAAAGTAAATCTAAGTCTACTTCAGAGCAACAATGTAGCTTCTGTGATTGAATAAATGCATCCGTAGCTTAGTTATTTTAGCAGCAGTGTGGCTTGTACACTGTGTTTGTAAAATTATTGTCTTACTGTTTGTATCTGCTTCTCTAAACGTGGATTAATTGTTTAAAGAAAGTGCTTGAGTTTAACTTCATAATCATTCTTTCATTGTAGTATTCACTTAAACTGAATGAATACTCCCACCAGAAAAGTACGATGATATGTATCTTTTTTAAAATCACTGAGAAATAAAGTGCAGGTAGCGGATTAGTGCTTAATTGGGTGTATGTTTGAATATTTGTAAGACCAGGACTAAGAAGACGACTTAATTATTCCAACAATAGAATTCATTCTTTATCGCTCACATTCACACTCTCTCTCTCCCGGATCACATGGAAGGCGTTCAGCACAGAGTTGTCTGATTACAGCGAATACCAAAGTGAGAATAGGAGAGGCGGTTTTGGCTGCTTGCTTTTGCACTTGGCTTCAGTCTAACTTTGTTAAAAACCTGCTGTATCTGACAGTGTGTCTGAAAATATTCTTAGGCAAAAGTAAGGAAAAAAATGTATTGTGTTTAATTAACATGGAACTTATGTAGAGACATTTTTGGTGTAACAGTTTGTTTCTCATAATCAAAAGTAGCAAAGAATTACTGGCAGTCAACATAATAATATGTTGAATGTCTATATACCAAAGAGCCCCATAGTTGCCACAAACTGGTCAGGCACATCAGATGTGATCAGAAAATAGCAGATTAGGAACTAAATTGTTCTGGTTAAATCAAAGAGAATATCATAGATATAAAGATTAATTTTATGACAAAATCTTTGGTTCTTTCTTTTGTGGACAATTTTCTCTGGTAGCAGAACATCTGTTCTGTTTGCCATTTTTTGTGGTTGGTGCCATACAAATGAAATACAAAGAGTGGTTATATAAGTAAGCTGTGCTGTAATTGTGCAAATCACTGGAGCAGTGAATGGAACTTGCTAAAAATTTCTCTTTCCTATGTGCAATCCGTCCCTGTTTTTGCTTGTGATAGTCTAACTCGAGTACAGTAAGAAAGTTGGGTTCCTCACAACAAAATATTTTGTCTTAGCTTCTAAAGTTAAAAGGTAGTATACAGTCAGTCATTTGTTTTGCTCAGAAAAGATTTTTGCTTCTGCAGTTAATTTTTATGTAGAAGAATACAGGAGGAAGTTTGACAAAATTGAATTATTTGGAAAACCAAAAAAAAGCCCATCTCCTACAACAATTATAACGTGATTTTTAGCAATGAATGAATACATAGATCCCACAAATCTGAATCAGACGTGATCTGCACCATCTTAGTAAGCAAGCACATGCTCAATGCATAACAGACCCATGGCTTCCAGACCAGTTAAAAGAACATATGTGGACAATCTTGGCCACTGTGTGAGAGAAAGATACATGAACAAAGTCACTGCTGACCCGTATGAGACGGAGAAGGAAAACGATACAATACGGACAAGCTGCCGATCTCTGATTTAACTTATAACAAGACATTTTTTTCCCATATTATTTTACCTGCCAATAGAACAAGTATTTTTTTGTTTATATTAAGGAATTATTTAGTTAAAACAAGTCTCTATACCTTGCTGAAAAGTTATTTTTAAGTTTATCTTCTTGCTTGTTTTTTTCCCAGCCTCCTCTTTCCTCAAGCAAGCTTTTGAAGGAGAGTACCCAAAACTTCTGCGACTGTACAATGAGCTGTGGCGCCGTCTGCAGCAGTACAGCACAAGCCTGCAGGGGGCTCTGATGAGCACTGGAGGGTTGGACATGCCTCTGGACATCACTACTGCAGAAATAGAGAACCAGGACCTCTTCACACATGGAAAACAGGACTACAAGTGAGTTAATTCAAATTAGCCAACTAAACCAATTAAAGCCACTTTCATTTCGTCTAGAGTGAAGTTGGGTGGCAAAGCATTTTTCAGAGTACTAATTTCTCATTGTTTGGTGCTAACACTCTTTAATACCATCCATCCATCCATTTTCTGGTCACCCTTAGCCCTCGTGGGGTCGGGAGGTGCTGGTGCCTATTTCCAGCTACATTCCGGGCGAGAAGCGGGGTCACCCTGGACAGGTCGCCAGTCTGTCACAGGGACTCTTTAATAGCAAAATGTATAGCAACAGTAAAGGAAACAAAGTCCATAATTTCCAAAAATGTGGACTCATCAGACTGCAGGACACTTTTCCACTTTGCACCAGTCCATCTCAGATGAGCTTAAGCCCAGAGAAGCCTTTGGTGTTACTTTATTGTTAAAGGGTTTTCATTTTGTATGGTAGAGTTTTACTTGTACATGTAGTATCGAACTATGTTCACTGACTGTGGTTTTATGTGGTGATATCTGTTACAGAATGATGTTGGTTTTTACTGAGAGACTGAATGTCTGACATTATTTGATCCGGTGTCTGTGTGCGTTTATGCAGTCCAGAAAAGGCCCTGAAGGACTCTCTGCAGCCATATGAGGCAGCATACCTGTCTAAGTCCCTGTCCCGTCTGTTTGATCCCATCAACCTGGTGTTCCCCATGGGGGGGCGACACCCACCCTCCAATGATGAGCTGGAAAGCATCATAAAAACCATCAGCAGGTGAGTTCACTACATGCCAAGCACACATGTACTTGAAGTTTCAATGTGTCACAGGTGTGAAAAAATCTAACTTCATTTTTTTATTTTAAATGTAATATAAAAAAGGGCATTTTGAATTAACTGATAGCTTGAAATTTCTCACACAGATTAAATCCTTTTTTTTCTAAAATGCAAAAATAAATGTAAGATAAATTTACTGATCTTTGTATTCCACTAGATGTTCCATGTAACTTTTGAGTGCTTTCAGATGACTTTTGTTCTAAGTCGACATGATATGAAAAAACTGAATTTGTTTTTGTTACAAAAACACAAATATCCAAAAGAATCTGAGTCTCTGAAGACGACCCCTGTTAGAAGGTGTGATTCTGTTCCATAAAGGTGGTCCGGTAAAAGTCTTGATTGAATAAACATGTTGTAACTTTTGTCGCCACTATAAAAGTCAGAGCTAAAAAAAAAAAAAGTGGTTTTAATTTTTCTATCTTTCCTGAACTTTTGGCACTGTTAACATTTGCTGTTTCTTCTCCATCATCAATGGGCTCAGCCTTAGTTGAAAATTCAGGTATAGTTTTGTCACTTATTTTGTTTGTATGTAAAATAGCAGCACTCTCTCCTTTCGACTGTCAATGTGTTGATGCTAGAGATAAATATTATGAGCTCATACAAAATGTTGGGTTGTTTCCATAGGAAATATGTTTTCAGAAAAGTTATATGTATGAGTCATTTATTAAAAGCTTCTATATTTCTGCATTACTAAGCTACCTTTGACTGAGATTGTTTTATTTCCAGTGAGCTGAATGTGGCATCAGTGGACCCAAACCTCTCTCTTGCTGTGGCCAAGAATGCTGCAAAAACCATCCAACTCTTCTGTGTAAAGTCTGAGCAGCTGGTATGCACAGCAGCCTGTTGTACCTCAATCAGTGTCTTATGAGAAATCGTTAGCTCTTAGCTAACAATTTCTTAGGTCTTAGCGTGTCAGAAATAAGCACCAGGTTTTCAAGCCTATTATAGTTTCTGATAAGATCACATTTGCTGTGAACCAATAAAAATTAGGCCAAAGTGCAGAGGCATTGAGTGTGGGAAACAAAATTACATAACATACATTACATAATGTCTCCTGCTTAATGCTATTAAAATAATCTTGATGTGAAAAATTGAAAAATGGTGCCACTTTGTCACATCTTAAATTTTCACCAATAACCTCTCTTGACAAAGAACACGAATGCGGCAACAAACCCAAAACATTCATGCAGTTTCTACAGAAGGAAACTTTGGAAAAAGAGAAATGTTCTGCCACATTGTACTGCAAAATGTCTGAAAATATCAGTACCAACACCACCTGCTGAAGTTAAAGTTATATCAGTAAAAAAAAGTTATTTTGAATGTTTTTACATTTTAGTTTTCTTTGGTTACTGCAGATACAAACCCCACCAACACAAATTCTACTCTTTGACAAGATCAATCCAAATTATTATCACAGTGAGATGATGAATGAATGAGATGTTAAATTTCTAGCACAAACCTCATGTTACCTCATGTTAAGCACAGAAGCAGAGGAGTAATAATGTGGGGTCATTTTCCAAACTCAGGCTTCCTTTCACCATGAAATTTTCTGCACACTGAAAGACTCTAAAGTCAAAATAAGACTGTCTCTTGGCAATTTAGAAATACAGCAGAATAGGAAAACGTCATTCATCATAATATTTCAGACCAGACCTGAAGATATTCTTGTGAAAATGAAGGTCTGGAAACGAGCGAGACTCTTGGCATGGTCTTTTTTCTGTACTGCAACTAAATTACCTGTAGTAGGTTTTCACTCTTTTTAGTTTCTGACAACTACAAAAAACTGTTCTTTTGGGATATTTTATTTCTGCAATGGTACAGGCTAAACTTGTATGTCTTCTTAGAGCATAGGGAGACATTTGGGGAATTATTTCTAACATTTGCTGATTATGTCTTCAGTCTGTTAAAGCATTGTTTCCCAACCCTGGTCTTCAAGGCTCTCTGCCCTGCATGTTTTAGGTATTTCCTTGCTTCAGTCCAGCTGATTTCAATTGATGACTGATTAACAGGCATTTGTAGAAGAACTTCAATCGGTTGAATCAGGCACATTAAAGCAGGGAAACCTCTAAAACACGTAGGACAGTGTGCATTGAGGACCAGGGTTGGGAAACACTGTGTTAAAGTTAACTTTGCACTCTGTAACTTATTGAACCCTTTGTGTCCTTCCTGTCCACAGCTCTGTACTCAAGGAGATGCCAGTCAGGTTATTGGACCATTGACAGAGGGGCAAAGAAGGAATGTTACTGTGGTCAACTCTCTATACCGCCTACAACAGGCTGTTGCTAAGGTAACAGAGGAGAATTTCCAATTAACTATTGAATTACACCAACTGTTTGTGTTTGTAGTGTGGTAGTTCTGACTTGCTGTTTCAGTTAATGTGGCGTACAACAGCTGTAAGCTGTTATACTGTAGTGTTGGAGAAGCCTGAAAAGCTGGTGAAAATGAATGCTGAAATCTTGGACAAGGGTGGATAAAAACATAATTCTATTTCAAGAATTATGCTAATGCAGCACATTAGCTCTGTGACTTTCATTGAGATCTTTTCTTTATTCAAACTTTCATTTCTGCCTCTCATGGAATTTTTTCTGTTTATTTTTGGACAAGCATTTCTTCTTGTTTTGGATGATGTGCAGATGGACTTTTTTTGCTCTTTTGTTACAATGCGTAACCATAGCAATGGGGTGATTTACAACAGAGAGCAGCTGATTAATATTGCAAAAGATGAAATAATACCACAACTGAAACCAGGAATCCCAGAGAAGTTAAAAAGGAGGCGTCATGGATGCAAAAAGGAGACAGAGAAGAAAAAAGTTCAAACTATCTCTACCATCAATCTTAATGTCTAGTTCAAACTTTTGTTTTTTGCAATCTTCTTGCAGTAGCGCTATATTTTCAGAGATTTTATTTTATTTTTTTGCCTTTTTCTTTTTTCAAACTGACAGAAACATAGCTTTCTTAATGCATTTTTTTTTTATTATATGTGACTTTTTCTACTATGGCATTAGAAAAAGTCACATACCACCACCTGCATCTTCCCGCTGTCCATCTGCAAAAACTGCAGTATATCTGAAACTCAGCTGCCTGCACTCTCTCCACTGGGGTGACCACATCAGCCCAGTTCTTAAAAATCTCCACTGGCTCCCAATTCAACACCTAAACCAATACAAAATATTCCTCGTGCCTACAAAACACTCAATAAGGTTACTGCCTGATTTGATTTGATTTGACTGATTTATTTCAGCCAGGTTACAAGCACCGTGTGGAACATATCCACAGTAACTCTAGTATGAATCTGTGCATCTATGCATACACTCATACACATGTGCATACACACACAATTGAACATATACAAAAGAAACAAAAACAAAAACATTATAAAATGCGTTTATATCAATTGATACATCTACTTTAATGGAATGCACACAAAAATAAATCTGTAAATTAAGTATGGAGACATGTCACTTAAAATGATCAGTTTCTCTGATTTTACTGTTTATAGGTATAGGTCTGAATAAAATTAACATTGTTCCTACCGTGAACTACTGACAACAAGACTCCAAAATTCCTAAGTATTTAGTAATTATTTATTTTAGTATTTAGTATTTATTTTCAGAAAAGTGATAAATGGTCAAAACGACAATAAAGATGCAGTGCTTTAAGATGTGAAATGAAGCAAAGAAAACAAGTTTATATTCATTTAGAAAAAATGACACTAATGTTTTAACTTGGGGAGAGTTCAGAAACCAATATTTGGTAGGATAACTATGAGGTTTTCAATGGAGTTCAGTGGAGTGGTCTAATTTTTTTCTAGAGATGTATGCATGTGTGTATGTAGACACAAATATGTTAGTATGCTGGGTTAGTATGCTGAGCATGCTGGGTTTATTTATTTTTTCTTATTTTATTTTGCTGAGCAAGTTTTCTGGGGGAAATCCTGTATACACCTGTAAAATAATGCAGATAATAATCTGCCATTATCCCCGTGCTAACTTTTATAGTTGTAAATTGACACCCAACTACACACTACTATATTCAGAGTCACATACATCACGCCGCACTCTCACTAAGACCAGACCCTAAAAAGCAGTTATCGGACCAGACACAGACCAGATACGTACAACTACTTACAGATGTTCTGACTGTTTGTGCTACTTCGTCAGAATTTTGTACTGAAGCACATCTAGCGCTGCCTTTTGATGTGAATCAGGACAAAGGTCTTTGTCCTGATTGATGTGGTTGACGGCAAGCAATGGGATTTAATCCTAACCCTAAAGTACACAGTATAGTAACAACATTTTAGACGCCAAAATAAAACCATTTATGTTTACAAGTTGCCTGTCATACTGCAACTTAATGAAAGCCAGGTATAAAATAAATTAAATAATGCTTACCCTAATCTTTGAAATAAAACAAATGAAACAAAACTTCCACAGGTAAGATGTATTGATAAGAAATCTGCTTAAACCTAAGTGATGTGCGCCTGTGCGTTACCACAAGGTAAGACTGACGTATTCAGGAAACAATGAATGATCCCTGTCATTAATTGTTTCATTTTGAAGGCAGCAGTATATCTGAACTCTGTCCTCTTCCTCTGTTTGCTCTTGCTCATCTTCATTAGCTCTTGTGATTTCAACGAAGTTCAATGTAACTTAATTATCAGCTTTGGTTAGACAGAGCTAGTGCAGTTGGACCTTAGACATCATTTACCCATACACTGCTCATACATAGCAGTGTGAACAACACGGCGGCGTTCATGTGACAATATTTTAATAAAATTTATAAAAACTTAACCTACAGTATTGTCATTTTATTCTTATTACTGTATTGTTTTTAATTCTAAAATAAACATTTCTCAATCAAAGTCTGTTGTTACAAAGAGATCATGGATCCCTTTAAGTCATTTCTGTCATCCTTCTTCCAGCCAGTTGCAATCTCAGAATCAAAGAACCTCAGGCTTTGCTCAAATATTAGCTTATGTGCTAATATAAATTAATATTAGTACATAATACTCATCTGGCAAGTTTATCAGACTTGATAAAATATTTGAAATGAGCTTTAATTTTATATTTATTTTGTTCATTCTGGTACTTTAACCTCAAAATCATGTTTTTTGCCTACAGGCTTTGATGAGAAGTTTTAGCACCTTCTCATCAAAGTGACAGTCTTCCTTGTGAACATGTGCTGTTACTGGACTATTTTTGCCTTTGCTAGCAGATGTTTTTTTCTAATTTGCAGATTATTTCTGCTTTGGGAGCCTGTCCACCAGCTGCGGTAGATGCCCTCTTGTCTTCTATGGAGGTATCAAACTTCTCCCAGATTTGATGTGGTTTTCAATTCAGGTCAAATCAGTCTTTTTCTTTCTAAAATGTTACCTCAAACAGTCTCTAATTTGTGTGCCTTTCTGCTTAGGACCAATTTTAATGGCTCAGAACAAGTCAATCACTCTCAATAATTTGTTGCTGAAGTGCTGCAGCTTTCCTTGGAGATGTTTTAGCCTTTAAGTTTGTTTGCCTTAAACTTCCTGCCTGCGAGTTTAAGGCAAGGAAATCAGGATGGGTTTGATTTATATACAGTTAATATCACTGTTTTAAATGGTTTTGAGACAATTTAAAACACAAATAGATGTGACATGTTTCTCTAACATACAGAGATCTAAATGGTGTGCTGGGACTCAGAAGCTGTTCAATGTGCCTGTTTAACCGTTCACCTGATTTGACCTCAGGGAGTTCAGGCCCTGATGAGCAGCGCAGTGCAGCCTCTGCTGCAGTCTGTGAGCGACTCTATTGAGGCCATCATCATCACACTTCACCAAGAAGACTTCTCAGGGTGAGACATTTACTTTCTTTTGGTTCCTCTGAAATAAATAAGAAATAAGAAAGATGCAAGACGATGTCAGTCTCAGGCAGAGAGTGTTCTGGCTGGATCTTTGAAACATGCCAAGCAGAAGTAACACATAGTTTGAAGTTGTTTTGTTTTTCATGCTCTATTGAAGTTAAAGTATGTCTGGCCTCCGCTTTTATCTAGAGGCACAAACTTCTGTTTGAACCCAGTGAGGTGGTTGAGTTGAAATGAGGCTCCTCCTTATTTAGAAAATAGTTTCCCCAATTTTGTGATGGGGCTTTTTTTAAAAAAACAAACATGTTTTGATGTTCACTGTTTGTATTAAATTTAGCAAGAGTTTAAAAGTTGACCATTCTTTTGGAACTTTTGTCAGATATCAGAAGACACATATTGTGATCCTTTCTGAATGACGCCTCAAAGAGATTCGATTTCAAATTCTCAGTTAACTCAAGAAAATAAAAGTGGTTTAACTCAAAGCAGCTGGAGAGTCTGCACAAATGTTGAGGTTCCAAGTTCTCCTTCTGCATCATTTTTTCTTGCTAAAAAATGATGCAGCTTTATGCTAATATTAAATATTCTTGTTTGTAACATCATCTCCTCATCAATTGTGTCTGTGTGTGTTTTTGTGTTTTCCAGCCCTCTGTCCAGCCCTGATAAGCCAGATGTTCCATGTTCCTTGTACATGAAGGAGCTGCAGGGGTTCATCTCCAGAGTAATGGCCGACTACTTCAAACATTTCCAGTGTGTGGACTTTGTCTATGACAACACAGAGTCCATTGCCCAGAGAGCCATTGAGCTGTTCCTTCGCCATGCAAGCCTGCTGCGCCCCCTGGGGGAAGGAGGCAAAATGAGGCTGGCTGCTGACTTTGCACAGGTAAGGATCTGCTGAAATGTGGGGCTTGGACAGTTCAGAGTCTAGTTCAGAGTCCAAGCCCTTTGGACTGTGTTGTCTGTAATAGTGCATGCTGCATTATTTACTGTGTGAATCTATGTCTCAGATGGAGATGGCTATAGCCCCTCTCTGCAGGAGATTGTCCGATTTGGGGAAGCCGTACAGGATGTTGCGCTCTTTCAGGTCTGTGCCCTGTGACTGCAAATTACTTCCTTATCTGTAGAACCAAACTGGGTAGTTTGGTTCTTAATTACAAAACCAAGAACCAAACTAGGTTATTTTAGTAATTAGTTGGTTCACATCCTGCTCTATTTTAACCATGTGTACAGAATGTAGTAAAGTGCCAGCCATGAAAGCTTTGACTGAGCTTTCATGGAAACATAGTCTGAATGTTTGCTGAGTGGTTTCAAGACATTACAAATATAAATTCTCCCAGCCACCGCGGACCCTCAACTCCGCGGTGGCTGAGGGCCTGTCGCCTCAGTCTTTGATTCGGCCATCACAAGTTTGAGTCCCCTCTGCCCAGGGGGGAGACCTTTGAAGAGAAACCAAAAATCCTTAAAAAGAAAATCCTCCCATATTTGCATTTTACGTCAGCTGAGACCATTTGTTGGTCCCTTAATTGCATGTCCCCTTTTTATGAGCTGAAATGAAAAATAGACACTATTTGTGTGATCAATAAAAAACTGAAGAAATGCTGCTCTGTTCCTTTCTGCCATTATTTTATTTCTTCTTGTAGAAGAGATATTTCTTCATGTACAAGAGAACATCTAGAAGGTGTTCTCTTGTACATGAAGAAATCTCTCTAGAGACTAAAGTCTTGTAATAGATGTAGATTAGGTGCAGTCACCTTTCAGATTTTATTTACGCTTTTCATTGGTGAAAGTTTTGGACTCTGTGTATGTGTGTGTTGTGTTTCAGACCTCTGCTGTTTCAGACCAGTGAACTGATCGCCAGCAGTCCTGCAGTAGGTGACCTGATCCCCTACAGCACCGTGCTTCACTTTCTCTTCACCAGAGCCCCATCTGAGCTCAAATTACCTCATCAGGTCTATACAAACACACACGCACACCCACACACACACCCAGTTTGGGATGATACAGAACTTTGCTTGCCCCTCCAGAGAGCAGAGTGGTCCATTGCACGTTATTCCCAGTGGCTGGATGATCACCCCTCTGAGAGAGACAGACTCGCCCTCATCAGGTGGGCTCCTCTCTTCTCACTGTTCACCTTTTCAATCTCAGTAGTGTTTGTGGGCAGTGATGACCTCTAGTGGTCATCATTTGACTGTAACTAGTTTAACAAGTTAAACTAGTTAACTTTAACTAGTTAAAGACTGTGAAGTCAACTTCACAGTCTCACATTCAGAGTTCCTCCTCACTGCAAAAGTCTGGATTTTAGAACTCTTTATTTTATGTTTAAATGTTCTAGTAATTCACTGCTCAAGTCCAAACTGGACTCGTTCTGGCAGTTTTCTGGTTTTTTCTGGTCAACTTGTGCATGTTTTCCAATTTTCAACATTTGTTGCAATGCTAACCCTCAACTGGATCTTACTAAAAACCCAGTCAGACATCACCCCCCTCCCCCAATAACAGTTTCACTCAAATAAAGTCCTTTGATAGGTGCGGTCAGACAGGACTGTTAGAAGACATTTAACTCTACTAATGGGAATTAGAAGACTATGTGTGTGTGTGTCCTCTCCATAGGGGGGCCCTGGAGGCTTACGTGCAGTTGGTGAGAGCTCGGCAGGGAAAAGAGTTTGCTTCCATCTATCCCATCATGCTGCAGCTGTTACAGAGGGCCACCAGTGCTGCTCAGGGGCCCAAAGCCTGAAGCAGTGGTGCTGCTGTCAGAACCAGAATTTCTTACTGTGACATGTCATATAAATCTACTGGATCCTGTGCAGGAACAGGCGCTCATGTTCCTGGAACATCGCTATGGGTTAACTTTGAGAATAAAGGAATGTTTCTTCAAGAGTTTTCTTTATTAGAAGCAGATCTCACACACACAGCACCAGAATGACAGATGAACTAATTTCAGATAGGCCACTTCCACTGGTTGGGTGGAGGCTCCTCCACCAGTGGCTCCCATGGTTTCCAGTCAGCCATCTTCCTGGACAGACTCAGCTCACACTCCGCCTGCAACACAGAACACGATCCGTCAGCAGAGCAACAATCTTAGTTTGCTGTTCCATTAAAACCAACTGAATGCTCCATCCAGCCTTCAATGTTCAAAACAAGCAACACTTGTTCTGATTATCATCTCATGCTATTCCACTTTTGTTCCTTGTGTACTAAAAACTTTTTAAATACTCCCTGTAATATAAAATACATCTGAAGCGATACACTATTCTCACGTTACAATATATATCACAATCGGCAAGCATTTGATACATTTTTACTATTTTTTGAAAGATTTTAGAGGTATAAAGTGATTTTGTGACTATTCCATAGACTTGAATTAAAATAATTGAACTGATAGTGTGATACTTTTGTACATTTACTTTGATTATATGTTAATATAAGTGTACTATGGAGAAAATCTTTTGTCTTATTCACGTAGATAATGAAATTTATCAATTTCATTTCATTATTTAATTAATTGTACTTGTTTCGTTCGCAAGTTGGAACACCAGGGATTTGATGTCTGTACTTGCGGATGGAAAATCAATACTTTACAAGGAAAAGAGATAAATATCGTAGAATCGATAACATTATACAACCCGAGTATCTCTGCATTTGGGTGCACAGACACATCACTCACACATGCTGGATTTAAAAAAAACAAGTAGAGCAAACAAAAAAAAATCCAGAATTATAAACCAAATCAAAACATTTGGTTCATGTTTTGATAGGAACTGAGCTCTCCTTTCTGAGAGCTCAGTTTCTTTGAGGATTTCACTGATGGTGTGCTGCAGCAAATTGCAGTATCATTAGATACTGGATGGAGTTCCAGTATCCACTTTTTTCTGTTTCAACCACAAATGAGATCAAGAATGTTTTCACATGGTCATACTTCCTGTTTGCAGCATCCTAACCTTTACGGAGGAAAAGATTGCTGCGTTGAATAGCTTTTCTGACTTTTTTTTCTTTTCAAGCTTTGAGTTTCAGTCCTGCTTCTTTGACATCTTGAAACCAATATTTGGTTTAAACTTGCTCCTTGTTTAGAACCAACAGTCTGGAATAGCCTGCGTTTTGTGTTGTCAGTTACTGTTTCCTACCTGGAAGATGACTTCTTCAATCTGTCCACCGTTTATTTTCTTCTCTAGCTTCACAACATCTGGCTCCTGTCAAAAGACAGCAAATCAAAGCTTCATCTTTAAATTGAATAATCGCTGGGTGACATGGTGAACTGGGTCTGCTGACCGTTTTCACGTAGTCTAAGCGCTCGTTAACCAGCTGCTCTGTGTACTTCCTGTATGCGGTGTCCTGTGGCATGGTCTGCAGTGATGCCAAGATCTTTGCATAAAGAATTCGTAGACGCTGAGAAAGAGGAATATCTTTGAGTGAATAGCTTCAGCTGGGAAATTACAAACTGCACCCTGCTCACCTCATGAGGATTCTGGGAGACAGCGAGGCCAACCAGGCCGGTGGTCTGGAAGGGAACAGAAAAGATGCTGTAAGTTCAGGTTTTACAAACTCCCACTATCTCCTGCAATCAGGTACGTTTTCACTGAGCAGCGAGTGAAAGAACAAAGAAACACATCTAAAATCAGACTCTTTAACTCTTGGGCAAGCTGAGCCCAGGAGTTAGACTGTTTTTGTCAAAGTACAATAATGGAAAGAGAAAGTGTTTAGTTAGAACGAACAGGGAAACATAAAAACATGATTCATAAAGTTAAGTGAACTCAATTCAAACTGAAGTTTCTTTTGTTTGTTTTAAAGCAAACGGGACAATTTTCAGTTTCCGATATAAAAGTTCTCTAACAGAAACGTGACATATATTGTTAATTTATTGTTCGATTAAAGTTAAATCATTCATAGACGCTTGACAGATCAAATTTATTCCACCTCTTGAACCCTTTGAGGACTGTCGTCTATAGCTAGATGTTTTAATATAGGTCAAGATAACTTATCAACATAATGTTAGCTTGGAGAAGCTTCTAAGGCTCACGGTTCGTTCGCCCGGCAGCAGGCCGTCAGCAGCCTGCAGTAGCCGGCCTGCTGCCGGGCGGCCTTCATTCCCTGTTGCCTGACATTCTGCTGGGTTTCACCCGCTGCCTCCATCCCTAACAAACTAAAAGGAACATGACCTCTAACGTACCTTCTTCAGTAAGCCAGCCATCTTTCACTGCTAATACAGTAGGACTTCCGGCAACCAGTTATGACGTCGCGTCAGTCAGCAGCTCATCTCTGGTCTTTTTTTAAACGTTTGTCCAAAAATATAAAATGTACACAGAAACAAAAACTACATCTCAATCTACCTTTTAGACAGTTTTTGCCTACGAAATTGTATTTGTTTTTTTTTGAAAAAATAAACTATTTTGTACTGATAATTATTTCAGTTTGGCCGTTTTTCAACATGGTTTTATTTTTTATTTTAATTAATTTTATTTATCAACATTTATAAACTTCACTTAGTCACTGAGGCATAAAAACAAGACTATAATTTTCTGAATGGAAAAATATCAATTTATTGAAGAGTACTTAAAAATAAAAATATATATTTAGAAAAAGATAACCTAATATACTAATGCTGGAGAAAGTGTATAATTAGCATGTCATTATTTTTTCCTTTTTAACATTATTTCCCACAACTTTGTACAAATCGATTTTGAAATGAGAAATTTTTCCAGACACATAACGTTGATACAGTTTGTTTTTTTGTGTTTTTATAACAAACCAAAAACATCAAAATTACTGTTAATGTCTGCAAATCAGTCAAGAAGTTCTTAATGGTTGCGCAGAAAAAGAGCAAGATAAGTTGTTTCACAAAATGTGCACGTTTTATTGTGATAACCTTGCACATTTTCACCTGTCAAAACGTCTCAGATCCTATGATCTCTACACCCTGATCATAACAAATCATGTTCAAAGACTACTCAGTCTTTGACTAGTTATTATGGTCAATAAGTCAGTCATAATTTAAAGTGTTTCTTTTGCTTTAGGAGCCATAGATCTTATTTTAGTGATCTGTGCTCTAGGAATTTATTTAGGATATTTTTTAACACTAGGAAAAATAAATGGTCTTTTAAATATATTTTTAATCAAAGAACTGGATCCCATGGATCAACAACGAGGGTAATTGCAATGAGATGAGAATATATTTATTCTAAAATAGGTGTTTGCTGGTATAAAAATGTTAGAATATTTACTTGCTCAATTCAGGCTTACAAAGAATCTGAGGACAAACGTCCCAAAATTCAGCTCTGTTCAATGGAGGCATACCTTACCTCAAAAATCCTCAAATGTTATGGCTGCTGATGCAGGATCTCCTATAGCAGTCAGTTTTGCAACAAATTCAAAATGTCTCTGAAGACTGTGGCTGCATGACAGCCTCAATATCCAGGTTGGGACAGGGCAGTGTTCCACAGCTGTTGGCAAAAAAGGAGTGCTTTTGCCACTACTCTTTAAATAAGAATGGCCGTGTATGTGTGTGTGTGTGTTTACAAAAAGTACAGCCATGTTGGAGGCCAGAAAATGTTTGAGGCTCAACTGCCATTTTCTGTTCCTGCATACAGAACAAATGTTCTCAAATTGCAGGTTGAAGAATTTTTGTTTTTCAATAATCAGTTTTGATCGGGTCACCCAAGGAGTTCCCATGCCAGCTTTTTAGTCTTCCCCAGGAACTCTGTCCCAGTTGGACAGGCCAAAGTACACCGGAAATACTTGAATTAAAAATAAAACAGGCATTGCCAGTTTTGATGCCGAGGAAAACATTTTGGGTTCCATGGCACTCTGTAGAACCTGACCTACATCACATCAAGAACCACTACCAGAAGCAGAGCAGTCCCTAAACTCAGCTCGGCTTCATCCTCGTTCGCTCGGCAGAAGAGTTCTCGCTCTCTTTGTAGAGAGAGAGAGAGAAAAAACAAATGAACAGCATCTTTCTACAGCTGGAGTTCATTGGTTTTTAGTTCATATCTGATTTAACACTGCTGCTCCCCGTTGTGAGCAAGAAGACAATGAGAACAAAGAAACCACTGTTTGTTATTTGAAGGTAAACAACATAAGCTCATTTTGAGACTTTTATTAAAAACATTTGTAGAACATCAGCTACATGGGAGTACAAAAAGTTTATAAAAATATATTACAAATCTTGTATATTTACAACTGCCTCTCTCTACAGATGCAGTTCACTGTTTTTCACTCTAGCTGTGTTACCTAAAACAAGCAACATGCTTTCTACAGACTGCACCTAATAATACTGGTGGCCAAAAAAAGCCAAGGAGACAAGTTACTAAATTCCTAAGATCCTCTTGGATGAAGAAGAGGAAACGTCACATGGAGCTGAGCAGAAATGTCTTCCCCTGGTATTTCAGCAAAGTTGAATTCATCAGAAGAACATCCTGTGGAGAAAAACAGGCACCAAAAATATTTTTAAAAATTATTTTCAATGTTTTTTGTTTTTTTTTGCAATGTAATTTTATGTTCACCCTTGCCTGTAAATGTTGGGGGCCAGGAGGACAGCTGTATCTGTCGGCAGCTTTGACAGATGAACCACCTTGGTCTTCAGCTGCAGTCTGTCGCTCTCATTCACCCACACGTCAGGCAGTCTGATGCACACAGGAACACTTTTAACGTCACTGAGTGGAAACTGACAGACAACTGCTAAAACGACCAGTTATGAGAACAGTGGAGTTCCTGGGAGGTTCAGGAAGTTAAGGCTCAGGACTTACATGTCTTCAGGTGTCCAGTGCAGCAGCACCTTCACTTTCCCAGAATCCTCTTTCCTCCTGGCTATGACCTAGAAACCAAAAGAGAGCAGAAGTGGGTTCATGCTGTGGTGTCCTGCTCTGAGACAGAGAGAGAACCAACCGTGCTGTGGAAGACCACACTGTGTCCGTTGCCCTGGCTCTCAATGTGTGTTGCCAGGTTGAGACATATGGCTCGATGCCGGATGGCCTCCATGGTTTGTGCATCAAAGAAGTCATGAGGTCGAGCTGGAAATAGGTGAAGAATCTCACTGTGAGATTGACTGTTACCAGCTATTAGACTGAATTCATGTGTGTGTCTCAATCATACGCAGTGAGCGTCTATATTTGTTCCTGAGTTTCCTTCTCTTGATCAGACCAGCCTTGGATGGAGATTCCTCCTTCACTTTTCCCTGACTGGATGTTTTGGAAGAACCTTGGGAACTGAAGTGGGTGGGGACGTGGCGTGCCAGCCCCCCCTGTGAGGCAAAAGTGGCATTGCAGCCGCCAACCACACACTGCAAGAGAATGGACAGTTAGTTGTTGGGGGAACCTGATGCGGAATCTGCAGATATGTGATGTTACCTTGAAGGGCTTGTCTCCACTGTGGGTCAGCATGTGTCTCTGCAGCCAGCTCTGACTGGTGGATGGAGTGTTGTACACCTTGCAGTTCTTCCACAGACACACAAACACCTGGGTAACAGAAAGCTGCAGCAGTCAGCATTGGTAGAGTCTGAAGCACACACCATGTTCAGCTGTGCACCAACAATCACTTTATGCTGTGGTCAGCATTCAGGTGAACAGCTGTTATGTTCTACCAGAGTTAATGAAACCCATAAACCCAGTGGGAATAACATCCACTGTATAGGCCTGGCGGGCCACCAGGCTTTATTTGCTAAGGTTTTTTATACAGCAGGAACAGCGACAGAAAAAAAAAATTAAGCTAGGTTTACAATTGGGCGGAAGGGTTAGGGTACTGGTCACTGGTCCGTTTGCTTCACACACAAACGGGTAAGTTTGGAAAAATTATGACGCCTGATCATACTGCCAGTTTTTTATAACTTTTCAACACGAAAACATGGTGGGCTGTGGACTGCCCTAACGCTGACGGTGTGAGCTACCAGAACTAGCAGCATCCAAGTCCAACAGACACACACACAGACTGACCCCTCCTCTCTGTCCGTCCACATGCACAGCTCGGATGTGTTCAGCCAGGTCAGGGCTGCTGGAGAACAGCAGCTGGCAGTCATCCCAGCAGCAGGTGTAGTTCAGAGATTTGCTCACAGCAGGTCCAGAGCCTGTTACTGCCACTGCCCCCCCACTGTGACCATTGAGCATGGCAGGAGTGGAACGACCGCTGGACGCAGTGCTCTCAATGTCCATCAGGGTGGAGCAGAAACTGGAACAGATACAGGAAACCATAACAGAAGCAACAAAGACTGGTCTGAACTAAAAATTTGATCATGATGTTAGCATCCAATGACACTTGACAATTACTGTTCAGGACATTAACAATCAAATCCCAATTGATTGTGTAAATAATCCAGATTCATATGGATCATCATCTCGTACAGAGGTGAAAGAAAATGCTAATCCTACATTAATGTTTCACAGTTACGAATAATTTCATTTTATTTAAGAAAAAAACAAAAAATGAAACGGCTATTCAAACCAACGTTGTCCCTGGAGCAGGGAATCAATCACCAACACTAATTTCATTAACTAGCTACATTTCTATGAGACCCCAGTTCTGTTTCTACACTCAGGCTACATTAATATCAGATCTTGATATTTCAGTCTTTTACTTCTTGTAATTTTGACAATAGCTCCAAAATAATAAAAAAAAAAAAAAAATGCAGAGACTCAAAATTAGAATGCTGTGAAAAACACCAACAAACTCATGTTGTCACATGCTAACCACTTAAAACAGCTGCAAAAGTTTCTCAAGCCTCTTGACGATCCAGTCACTGGCTGCCTCCACAGTCATTGCTGAAAATGCTGGTTGCTTACGTGGTGCTGCACAGCAACCAGCTATGGAAAACTGAGTGAAGGGAAAACGTGTGGTAGGAAAATGTGCATTAAAAAGTTTGGGGGTGCTTCTGACCAGGGTCAGAAAAATTCTGTTCTTTTTCTCTTGCTCAGTATCCAAAGCCCCTTTTTGGATGAAAATAAATTCTGCATTTAATTTGGAAATCAAGGTGCCACAGTCTGGAGGAAGATTGCCAGAGTTAAGTTTCCAGATGTCCTCTGCTGATTCTGGCTTTCTGAAGTCCACAGTCAATTCTATCAGGAAATTCTAGAACACTTAATGTATGTATCAAAGACATGCTATATGGAGATGATTTGATTTTCTAAAGGGCCATGGTAGCAACCAAAAGCTGCTCCACTGACCATGTGACTTGTTCTTGATTAGCTCAAAGGCTAAACCAGAACTTCTGAGTATCAAGAGGAGGATGAGAAATCCCATCCAACATGCTGATGGACGGGGTTGCAGCCGGGGTTTCTGCTCACCTCAGCAGAAACGATGCCTCATCCATGCAGTAATTTCTGTATTGAGTATTCAGACTTCTGAACATGCTTTTCAAAAGTCTGGAATTTCTGTTTAGAATTGCCTCTGAGAAGAATTTTCTCCGAGCCAAAGTGTCTCCGGATCTCTGACTGCTGCTTACTTTCTACATCAATTCAAACTAGTTGAAAGAGCGAAGAGAGAGTGAAAGAGTGTTACTGCGGATTTAAAGGCGAAACCACATGGTAAATCTTATCACTAGATGTGCTTCACATGCTACGCGATACTACAGCGTTATGATCATTATACTTAAGAAATCATTTCTTATAAGCTCTAGGAAACACACACCGTCACCTTAAACACTTTATTAAACGCTTTCAGTGGTGAACTTGGACCTCTCTGAAACGCAAGTGTTCGGCCTTCTGCCGCCTCCTCCAGCTTTTACCAACCTGTCCTCAGAGTCCATGCGGCTGAGCGGTTCTCCTTCCACGGAGTTCAACTCCACACCGACCCACCTCCTGGCCGCGTGTTCGGCCTTTCCCGCGGCCTTTGTGCAGCCGCGAGGCACTGAGCTTAACACGTTCTTGGCTTCTCTTTGTTCTGCTTTCAGCACTCGCGAGCCCTCTTGTGCGGAGTCTGTGCTGCTCGCTAGACTCGCTAGACTTTCTCCAGGTTCGCCGAGTTTAAAGCCACATTCCACATCGCTGTTGCCGGGCTTGCTGTGAGGCGACGTACCTTCCCCGTCCATGTCGGAAAAGGGCGGCGGGTTGTGCCCAGACTCCGCTGCCGTACAACTGCCGCAGTCCTCGGCTGGTTTGTCCTCGTTGTTGACACCCGGTTCCCGTTTAGGGTCTTCCGCGGCTTGTTGGCTCAAGTTGGTCCAAGAGTCGCTTTGTTTGGATTCAGACTGAGAACCGTGTTCAGTCCCTTCAGCCCTCATCTGAGCCATTTAGCACAGCACACGCGCTATTTTTGTAATGTTTCGCGAGAAAAGTTTACCCCGTGCTGCACTAAGCTTCAAATGTAAAGCAAAGCTGAGGGCGGCGTGACGTCAGAACAATCGTGGCGAAAAAGCTGCTCTATTTCGGAAGATGTTTCACTCGGTTTAGAAATTAATTAGCGATTAAACAGACCATCCACAACAAATTCAAAACGTTAAGAAAAAACGTTTCAAAGTAAGTATTCTCACTACTTCCAACTGACTGCTTCTAAAAGCAGAAGAATTCCTTAAATTTTAGTTTGTTGCTTTCAGCAGTAAGTCTTACTTATCTTATTAAATAGGTGAGTATTAGTAATGGTGAGAAGACCAGGCCACTTACAACAAAAACGTCAATCTGGACTTTAATATAAAAAATAAATTAAATTAAATTAAAAAAAGACATTTCCCTTTACACTTTCAGTGTACATTAAACACTGGAAAAGGCGGCGGGTTGTGCCCGGGCCCCGGCACGGTACAGTGTACAGTGAATAAAGTACAGTGAACTTTTGAGCGAGTGAAGCATCTTCACTCACTTTAACGTTCTGTTCTCTCATTTCCACGTGTTTCAACAAACAGATAAACGAACCAAACTAGAGGAGTGAATGGGTGATGTGATGACCCACCTCCTGGCCGTTGGCTGTCTCTTTCTAGGGGTGTTGCTGCTCCATGGTCCCACTCAGGCCCTGACAAATGCGTAGAACAAATCAGTGTAAGGAAGTGCCATAACGTTCTGAGTAGAAACAAAACTGAAGCAATTATCTTTGCGCTTAAGAGAAAAGGTCAAAAGTCAGCACGCTACGGATCCCTCTAGGGGACATGGGGAAATTGTTTTCTTTTGCGTTAGCCCGCAAAACCTTTGCGTTCTCTTGCAATAAAGTTCATGCGGTATAATTGAATATTGTAAGCCTTTCTTACGGAGATCATCGTACTTTCTGGAGTTTTCGTGAGGTTTTTCTACGTATCTTAAGAAATACCTGAAGCTTTATATATTTTTATTCAGGATAGACATGCACCTCTCCTCGGGCTGCTACCTTATTGTGGTGGAGGGGTTTGAGTGTCCCAAGGATCCTAGGAGCTATGCTGTCTGGGGCTTCATGCCCCTGGTAGGGTCACCCAAGGCAGACAGGTCCTAGATGAGGAACCAGACAACGTGCAGCCCGAAGACCCCAATGAAGAAAGAAATCTTTGGACCTCGTGTTCCCTCGCCCGGACGCGGGTCACCAGGGCCCCACTCTGGAGCCAGGCCTGGAGGGACGGAATCCCCTGTAAGACGGGGATGTAACTCCCATCTCCGGCAGAACTTCGAACACATTCCGGGGGAGGTGGGGGAGATTGACTCTGAGTGGACCATGTTCTGTACCTCCATTGTCGAGGCAGCTCACCGGAGCTGTGGCCGCAAGGTTGTCGGTGCCTGTCGTGGCGGCAACCCTCGAACCCGTTGGTGGACACCTTCGGTGAGGGATGCTGTCAAGGCTGAAGAAGGAGTCCTATCAGGCCTTTTTGGCCTCTGGGACTCCAGAAGCAGCTGATGGGTACCGGCGGGCGAAGCGGCATGTGGCTCGGGTGGTTGCTGAGGCAAGAGCTCGGGTGTGGGAGGAGTTCGGAGAGACCATGGAAAAAGACTTCCATACGGCTTCGAGGCGATTCTGGTCCACCATCTGGCGTCTCAGGAGGGGAAAGCAGTGCAGCACCAAAACTGTTTACAGTGGGGATGGTGTTCTGTTGACCTCGACTTGGGACGTTGTGGGCCAGTGGGCGGAATACTTCGAAGACCTCCTCAATCCCACTGACATGCCTTCCATTGAGGAAGCTGAGCCTGGGGACTCTGGGTTGGGCTCTCCAATCTCTGGGGATGAGGTCGCCAAGGTGGTTAAAAAGCTCCTTGGTGGCAGGGCCCTGGGGGTGGGTGAGATTTGCCCGGAGTTCCTCAAGGCTCTGGATGTTGTAGGGTTGTGTTGGGTGACGCGACTCTGCAATATCGCATGGACATCGGGGGCAGTTCCCTGGATTGGCAGACTGGAGTGGTGGTCCCCTTGTTCAAAAAGGGGGACCTCTCCAGGACCCCAATTATAGAGGGGTCACACTCTTAAGCCTCCCTGGCAAGGTCTATTCAGGGGTCCTGGAGAGGAGGGTCCGTCGGATAGTCGAACCTCGGATTCAGGAAGAGCAGTGTGGTTTTCGTCCTGGTCGTGGAACACTGGACCAGCCCTACACCCTCAGCAGGGTCCTGGAGGGTGCTTGGGAGTTCGCCCAACCGGTCCACATGTGTTTTGTGGACTTGGAGAAGGCGTTCAACCGTGTCCCTCGGGGAGTCCTGTGGGGGGTCCTCCGGGAGTATGGGGCACCAGGTCCTTTGATACGGGCTGTCAGGTCTGGGAATATGGGGTACAGACTCCGGTGTCGGAGTCTGGTCCGCATTGCCGGCAGTAAGTCGGGCTCGTTTCTGGTGAGGGTTGGACTCCTCCAGGGCTTCCCTTTATCATTCTGTTCATTACATGGACAGAATTTCAAGGTGCAGCCAAGGTGTTGAGGGGATCTGTTTTGGTGGCCTTAGGATCGCATCTCTGCTTTTTGCGGATGATGTGGTCCTGTTGGCTTTGTCAAGATGTGATCTGCAGCTCTCGCTGGAGCAGTTCGCCGCCGGGTGTGAAGCCGCCGGGATAAGGATCAGTGCCTCCAAATCAAGGCCATGGTCTTGAGCCGGAAAAGGGTAGAGTGCCTTCTCCAGATCGGGGGGGGTATGCTGCCTCAAGTGGAGGAGTTCAAGTATCTCGGGATCTTGTTCACGAATGAGGGAAGAAGGGAGCGAGAGATCGACAGGTTGATTGGCGCAGCGTCTGCTGTGAAGCGGGCCCTTACCTGTCCGTCGTGGTGAAGAGAGAGCCGAAATGGGTTTTCTCCGTAGGGTGGCTGGGCTCTCCCTTAGAGATAGGGTGAGAAGCTCAGTCATTCGGGAGGGACTCAGAGTAGAGTCGCTGCTCCTTCACATAGAGAGGAGCCAGTCGAGGTGGCTCGGGCATCTGGTCAGGATTTTCACTGAGGCTCTTCCGGGCACGTCCCACGGGGACACGCTGGAGGGACTATGTCTCCCGGCTGGCCTGGGAACGCCTTGGGGTTCCCCCAGAGGAGCTGGAAGAAGTGGCTGGGGAGAGGGAAGTCTGGACCTTACTTCTTCAGCTGCTACCCCCGCGACCCGACTCCGGATAAGCGGAAGAAAATGGATTGATGATATAAACACAAACTTTCCATTAGTATGAAATGGAAAGTTTCATACTACTGGAAATATTTGGATTATTTATGAGTTATTATCAAGGAGTAACAAGTAATCTGACAGTTTTGATTTGTGTCTTTTTTGTGTTGATAATCCGTGTTTTATGTGCAGTTCAACCTTACACAGACATAAAGAATAAACACATTTTCACTGAGGCTCTTTATATATGTATATATTTGAAATTTTAAATTGACATTTGTGAAACTAGACCAGCAAATATTGCAGTAAGCACATTGCCAGGGAACACTAAAGACAAGAAAAATCCCTATTTCCCCCACAGGGCTCCGTAGCTTCAGGTGTGTGACTTTGTGTAAAGTCATACAAAGTCACACAACTGATTGTGTGACTTTAAAAGATGCCTGATCAGGCACCTTTTAATGTTTAATCTTGTCTAAAAAGTCAATCCAGAGCGCTGCAGCTAAAATGAGCAAAATAGCACATCAACCCAGCTCTAAACACTAGCCACTAGCATCTGTGCGACATTTATAAACTAAGAAAACTAAAATAGGAAAAGTGAACATGTAAAACATTTTATTTTGAAAGGTGATGTTTTACTGTGAAAGGTTCCCCTGGATGGGAAAAGGTTTGAGAACAAGTTTGGAGATGGCTGTTTGAAAAGCTTAGAAATAAATGAAATGTTCGACACTCAGTCATGTCTGTGGATTATTCTAAAAAGGAGAATCTCAGTATCTGGACACTAATATCTGAGCTTCTGTCTAATGCATCATCAGCCATGATCCATGTATGTTGTTAATGTTTTAAAGTGCTATGTAAATAATATTTGAGAGCCATTTTGAAGTGTGAAAAATAAAATAGTGCTAACCTCACTAAAGCTCCTTGGAAACCTTCAAACAAAAACGGTAGATTTGGGAGTGCATACACAAAAACATAGTAAAAAAAAAAAACAATCTTTAAGTACAGTGTTTTGTACAAATGTTGTAAGACTAAGACAGGGCTGGGTTACCCAGTACCAACTTTATTTTTTATGTTTTAACTCTTTTACCCTAAATTCCCTAAAAAGATTTTTTAGTTGATAAAAAGTGAAAAGTGACAGTGATTTAAACCTTGGACATTATACGTTACAGTTAGTTTTTCCACATGTACATTATAAATATGCAGAGATATACCTTTCTTGTATTATTATTTCAGTAAGTATTGCTAAGGCATTTAATGTGGCTTACATGCAGATTGTTAGAATAAACAAAGTGACATTTATGGGTAATAGAACATATTTGAACCGAATAGTGAACAATGAACTTTACTAAGTTCATTGTTCACTATTCGGTATTTAAGGTCTTTACAACCTTAAAACTGGTCTCCATGGAGAAAAGGGGAGCGTGACAAATGCTCTCCATCCAAACACTCTGTGTAATAGCAATTGTCTAACAGCAAAATTTTTCTCCCTTACTTACCTTCCCAAAAACAAGTGTGAAAAATAAAATAAAACAAAGACATTTTACCTTCTCCCATGGTAAGATGTACCATATTTAGACTGCATTCACCAGGGAAATTATCATCCATTCAAGAAAATAGACTGAACAACTTTAGGAACATCAACATTTATTTCACATGATATAAAACAGATGGGGTATGAACCTTTTGCATATTAACCCTTATAATAACAATGTCTTTAATATTCACTCTTTTTCAGGTTGTAGATAAATTATGCTTCTTTTATTAGTTTTACAGTTTATACATGTCTTAAATTTATTCGTCCTGAAGCGCCAAAGTCTGCCTTATTGCTTCATATGTGTGCTATTCTCCTATGTATCACCATCTAGGACAGAATCACAAACTCTTTACTCATGTTTTCTACCTAAGCAAACCAAGTGAGAAAGGAAAACAGAAGACAAAAGCTGCAAAAACAGACAAAAATCTGAAGCATTAGGGTTACTTTGCATGCTCAAAACTTCAACCAAACCAAATAAATATTTCAAAAAGAGTTAGTCCTCTACAAAAGAAGAGAAAAACAGCAGCATGAAGTGGCACCATTTTGAAGGAAAATTGGCTGTGTTTGTATATATTTATGATATACTTTATCTGCATATATGTCAAAGGACAACTTGTATTTTTATGAAAACATGACGCCTTTAGCAGAAATCAAAATAAAATCAGTACACTTTAGTGCTCATGTAAGGTTGAAGTTGCATGTGTTTGGAGGCAAATGGTTGTACACTTGCCTTCAGCAGCTCATAAACAGCAGATATTGCCACATATGACAAGGATTCTCACTTTATTTCTTATTCAGATTAATAGCTCTGTACTTTAGATTTTGTTTAGCAACAAAATTATAATAACCCCAGGAACAAGCGCCACAGCACTGGGAAATGGTTTGCACTTATTCAGTGCAAATTGCAATTTGCACTTATTCAGCAGCTCTGATTGTACAGTAGTTGTACAATCAGAAGTGTTTGCCTGAGGCCTTGTTGAGAAACAATTACAGAAAAGACATATTTGAGACATACAGAACACTTTAGCATTTTTGTTTCTCGTTCTAAAATGTTTGGGGCAGTGATAGCCTGCTTCTTGTTCTACAGATTTCTTCATGCAGAAGGTCTGCTTCCTGGTTTTGCTCTGAGGTTTTAAATTTTACCGAATTGCAAACATTTGCCCATGATGTCTAAAATGTGCCAGTTTGATGCTAAGAAGCTAATTGGAAATTGCCTGCTCTGTAAACAACCATCCTCCACTGTGAAGAGAGCTGATATGAATAAACGGCTGTTAAAGTTAATTCAGTATGTGGCAAAGCTGCTGACATGAACTGAACAGCTTTGTTCACTTCGTCCACTGCCATTGCTGACACTACAGGAAGACTACAATTCTAAAAGTGGTAACAATTTATTTGACAGATTGTGCATAAGACTGTCATGACACCGTCATAAACATGACATAACACCTGTCATGAACATGAGTAAGTCTTCAAGAATATTTATGACTGTTGTCATAAAGTGTCATTCATAATGACACTTTTAATACAATGTTGATATTATTCAAAATGTCTTTGTTATGACAACTTGACAATCAAGAAATCATGATCTGACATAAATTTGTTATAGATACTGCTTAAACTTTAAAAAATATGTAACTTTATGTTATTAAAGCTAAAGTTTAATCAGCTTTAAACCCTAACCCCCATTGACTTTCTCCCAAAGTCAATGGGAGAAAGCTTAGACTGAGCTTTGAATCGAGCAGAATAGTCTAAGTCCAAGGCCAGGCTAGGACAGTGCAGACAGATGACTTCATCTGTCTGGGACTCAACTTGTGTTTGCTTTGGATTTTTGCCACACAGACCATTTCAGTTTTCTCACTTGGTGCTTCACCTAGAAGAAGCAGGTGTACGTGATACAAAGGTTTGAGGGAACTGTTTCTGTCAAGGATAGCTGGGGTCCACTAGGATTTGTCTTTGACCTGATTCTATGGCTTTCCAGCGGCATCAATCGAATATTTTTAACCAGATTGAAGATTGGATGATGACACAAAATGTGAAACAGTATGTTGTCATTCACTGTAAAATGAGACATAGTCATAGTCCATTTGGTTATTGACACTTTGGAAGAGCCATGTAAAACTACTCATAACTCTTTAACATTTGTCCACAAACTTCAGTGGACAAAGGTCTGCATAATTGTGATGTAATTGGAAATTATTATTTTTAAAAAGAAAAACAAACAAAATACAGTAAAAAACATAATTTTAAAAAGTTAAAGGTGCTTTGGGTTCAGTCCCCTTACTTTAAGTAAGCTGATCAGAGTTAATGGGATGATGGATGGAGCCAAATCCAAAACAATCCTCATTTCTCTGTTGTTAATGAAGGATACCAGTGAGCTGTCATCATTTCTTCAATTTCAACCAAGCAATTTAAATATGTCTGAAATCGGACAGAAACAGTAAAGGTGTCTGATAAGAAAAGCTAAATGATTTGCCATAAGTGGCCCTACAGACCAATCAAGCATGTTTGATCGGTCTAACATGTTAGACAGGGATCAGGTTTTTACTGATATCCCTACATTGAGGATATCAGTAAAGAACCTTCATTGTTTTCAACAGAAACTCCAAATGATGGCATCATCTACAGTCAGTAAATGAGTTTGCATTCTGACGATGTTTGTCAGATTAAAAGTAAACTTTGAAAACAACATCCTTCAGACAGGGATTAAACATACTTTTGGTGCAAAAAGCACAAATATTGCATCAACCACAAAGACAGCAAAGTCTAAAATTCCCCAAAAAAGCCCACATTGCAATGCGTATGATATATTCTAAACTTAAATGTTGTTTTTTTAGATCTAAGCAGAAACTTATCCATCCATCCATCCATCCATCCATCCATCCATCCATCCACCCATCCTCCATCCATTTTCTAACACCCTTGTCCCTTAGTGGGTCAGGAGGGTGCTGGTGCCTATCTCCAGCTAGTGTTCTGGGCGAGAGGCGGGGTTCACCCTGGACAGGTCATCAGGACAGGGCAAGCAGAAACTTATAATTAACAAAAATAAAGTCTAAAAAAACAAGATGTGATTATTTAATTGATATAGGTTTTATATAGGTTTTATTTACTGAATTGAGTCACTGAAGTAAGACTTTTTTTTCTCCTTTTGATCCATCTCAGGGTTTGCCCATTGGTAAAAACATAATCTATAACCAGTTCATAATCTTTTTTATGCAAACAAGGAGCTTCTCAGTTTGAAAAATGTCTAAAAGGTACTAGCGAATAACAAACGCTGTCTGTGCCAGGATTCAAAGACTTCCCACCAGCCATTGATTGCTGGTGGTGGAAGTGGTTTGCACTTCCCACTCTGATCGATACTGCTCAGAGTGTCAATCTCTGAGCAGACACGTAGCTGTAGTCTCTAAGTCAGGAACGCAGAAAGCCGTGGAAACATGCTCTGTGCTGGTTGGCTACATTTGGACTTTATGGGATGTTGTTTTGGACACTGAGGGTGACCATGCTCACGTGTCGCTGCTAACCAAGGTAAATGTCTGCACTGCAGGGAAAAGAAGAGACAGAAGAAAGCATGTTAGTCATGTCTCGCACCGTTTTACTTAGGAAAGTTAATAAAAAAAGATCATGTTTATCAAACATACAACCTTTCTCTTTTTGTTCCAAGTAGTTTTAAATTTGTGCCCGAACTGTGACGAAAATAGTCAGTGGCTCATTGTGTGAACCAAAACAAATAAAATCGTAAAATTTTACAATATTACATGAATAACGCAAAAAGTAGAAGGACTTTACAATGTGGAAAAAATATATATTGTGAAAAGTAATTAGTTACATGTACATTTATTACTGTAATTAGAATTTGTCTAATTTGGGCCTTAAGTTGTGTACAAAACTCAAACTATTACTTGAATTTGTTTGAATTTTTTTGAGTAAAGTTACATTTGAAATCGTATCCATTAATGAGTAAAAATGTAACATGAGAAAACACCAGAAAAAAACAGCAGTGATTTTTCAGCTGGATTTGTGTTAAGATTTCATGGTGTTGCAAAACCCATCAAGTTTAGTTCAAGTTAACTTCTGAGAAAAAGAAAAACCCTTGCTGAATTTAATGCATCACTTTAATGCAGTATAGGCATTGCTGCCTATACTGCATTGTGAGAACCAAAACAAACTTAGGGATAGCTTATTGTAAGCTTGAATAATATTTTAACAACAAATGGAAATATCAATTTTATCAGGTGATAAGACTGACATGTTTTTTTTAATTTTTTTATCTTATCTGAAGCAATCTGTCTTTGGATAAATGTGAGCAAAGAATCTTTCTTACCAGACAACATGTTGCTGTTGTGCGTCTTGCGGTCTCCAGTCAGCTGTTTGCATGAATCAAGACTCTTCCCAAGGTGCTCCTCCTGGGTTGGAGTTAGGCTCTCCTCTGTTTCCTGTTCCTTAGGCTCAGGGCTTGAAGGCTGAAAACTGCATTGAGCAGAAGCAAAACACATCACATTCATAAAAGCTCAACATGTAGTATATTTCAAAAAGTCTCTAAATGCAATGCAGAGCCACCACCTCTGTGAAACAATGTCATCTGTACACAATGTCTGTCATTCTACCATGATGACATTAGCTTTGTTAGGTTGTCTGTATTAAACAAAAATAAATTAAAATTAAATTTTTGGGGGGATGTTTGCCTAATCAGTGGTCATAGTCTCACTTTCCACAGAATTATGATTATCCTGTTGAAAATATATTACATTCTCCACACACAGACCTGTTTTCAGTTAAGGTGTTTGTAGGAGAGCTAGTCAGATCTTGACCTTTGCTCTCATCATCCTCAAAGGGTTGAAAGTTTACAATCTCCACACGCTTTGGATCTGTGCCGAGGTCCACAATGATCACCCTCTGGCTCTCACACAGCTGAAGCAAATAAATATTTTCAGAAGAAAAGAAAAGGGCTGGCAGTAACATAAAATGTCAGAACAATGTTTGAACGATTTAGTAAAATTCCAGTTTTTCAATTTTAAGTGCCTTTCTTGGCTGTGTGATTACGTAACATCATAATCTAAATTTTTAGATTATTATCTTTATTCTGCCTTTTTAAAAATAAGCTTCCTTAACTTTTTGTTAAAATTGTCACTTTGACACTTTTCTTTCTCAGTCAAAAACAACCAGCATAGCACTGTCAGTCAGACTTGTGTACACACTGCTCACACCCTCCCCTGCTCTGCTGTGCCTCAGCTCATCCCCCTGCTGTAAATATAAGAATGTAAGAATAGTAAGAATGATTCTCTCTGGATCTCCAGTCCGAAAACATGACCGTCAGGTTAACTGGTCTCTCTAAATTCTCCTTGATGTGAGTGTGTACATGGCCGTTTGTCCTGTCTGTCTCTGTGTAGCCCTGTTACGGATTGGCAATGGATTGCCCATGGTGACCCTGCCTCTCAGCCGTTGACCGTTGGAGATAGACACCAGCTGCCCACGTGACCGCATTAGGGATAAGTATGTTAGAAAATGAATGGATGAAAAAGGGAACATTTTTAAATATAAATTACATACTGCAGCTTTAAATCAGTCTTCACACAAGAAATTTTTCAAAGCTGGGTGTGGGAGGTGAGGGAGGGGTTCTAGACTTTTCTAAGATTGGTGGGGTCCGGGTTTTACGCCTATGACCATTAATAAAGCCTGATTACCGATGAGCCACTCACATTACCAGTGATAGAACTTAAATATGAAAAAAATAATAATTCTTAACAAACTTCTGATAAACACTTAAACTGTGTCCACTAATATCTTCAAGAACTTGACCGTACCTCATCTGCTGGTGGTTGGTTTCTGATCAGCAGGTTCATAGCCTTTTCCTGCTGCACCTCTTCATGCTGGGAATCTTTCACATGATCACATGTTCTTTGTACTTTCTGCAAATTTGAACAAAATTTCTCTACATATACTGAACTCCACAAATGGTTTCCCTGTGTAAAAATGCATTATACATCACGTCAAATCTTTAAATGAATACAATGGGCAAAAGCTAGTGGAATGAAACTAACTTTGAAATGAACTTTAACTATCATCTAAGATTGATCTTGACTCTACTTTTAAAGTATAATGGTATAATAGTGGGGCACTAGGGGTGCCCCACTCCGATATTGACATTGGAAATTAGTCTGAGATCAGCCAAAAAAATGAATATCAAATTATATTGGCCTACATCTAATATCTTCAATATAAGCATGCAGATAGAAGAACTCCACTCTAACATTAGTCAGTCTCAGCACTTCTATCCAGAAGTGATTGCATCGTGCACACAAACCCACTGACTAATAATAGTCACTTTTTCTCATACCCATTGCTGTTTTCTGTTTTAGTAATATCACTTGATCAAGCCTATTTTATTTTTTATTACTACAAAATTTTTATTACTACAAAATAAGTAATGAAAATATATAAGATTCATGGGTCACATTAAATGAAGACTTTTTTGGGGTTTTTTCTTTAAATAACGCAAAAAATCTCAAGCCTATCTGTCATTTTGACAGATTGCATACTTGGTGCAGACATTTTTGACTTTTTGCACAGAATACATTTTGGAGGAAACTAAAAGCAACAAATGAAAATAAAAAAAAAACCCTTCTGGAAATCATCTCTGACACTGAACTAGTTGCATCTTATTCATTGGAAGCTGACAGCGTGTTATGGATAGACGCTTCAGAACACGTCTGCCTCAGAAGTACATTCTGAACATTGGCTAACGGGGAGCTTTTAAGAAACTCACAGTACATATAGAACAAAGAAAACTTCAGATAATATTGTTGTGTTAATCCATTAAAAGTTTAAATAGAGCAGATGAGGAAAGACAGAAAGTAAGTTAATTAGACTGTAACAAGCTCAGTGTAAGTTACATTCTGCTCAAGCAGAAGTGCAGTTACATGTGACAAAATGGAGCTTGAAGATGTAAACAAAAGCTAAAAACAGGAGAAGTAACACTGCTTTACTCAAAAGGCGGTCTACAAACAAAAGAAGCAAAATCTTACTTTAATTAAAGGGCAGAGGCTGAAGTGAACCTGACATATTTTAAGTAAGAAGTTGGGTTGGATCGGGCTCAGAGACGATGTCTAAGGACTCAGTCCTGGCCAGCTTGAATTTTTTAGGTCCATCTGAACTCTAGAGCAGATTTCTCCTCCAGAAGTGGACCAAGAGGAAGTTATGATGATGTGTGATTACAACTCATGTGCAGCTTAAAATTGTGCAGATTTAAATGCAGTTGTCTAATTTCCTTGTTCATATGTAGTTATTGGGGCCACAGTCAGTAGTTTTTGTCACTGCATAGACAAAAATTAGATGTGTTCATCTGTTTTATGTGTGAAGAGATTTAAATTTTCTGTACCAACTTGTTGAATATTGATTCAACAAGTTGTTGAATCAATATTCATAAAAACTAAGGTTTTTATGCCTTTAGTTTGCATAAAAACTAAAGGCCTATGTATGTCAGTATCATTAATCCTACGCTTTCCACCCTGTGTGGTCCGTTGGCACTGCACTGACTTCTTTGAGCATTTTTAAGAGTTTTTTTTGTGTGTGTGATTTTGGGAACTGAAAGGCTGACAGGATACCCAGGATATTGCTTCCGTGTCGTCCGACTGCGCCATCTGTCATTCTCCATCTCAACGCTGCGCTAAGATTGCAGGAGGCTTAAAAATTGATGGGTAAAAATAAAATATGACTAGTAACTACAAGAGTCAAAATTACTAGATTAATCAAAATGACTAGTCTAGCGTAACCTCTGGTATGACTCATGACTCATATCGCATTGAGTCAATATTGGTATTGGCCGGTACTCAAAACTGCAATATTGGTATCACATTGAAAAAAACCCAACTTGTATCGGGACACCCCTTGTTGAAACTGACTGCTTGGAAATGTCTCCATCATTTGAAATGTGGCATGTAACTTAGAGCACAACATGGTAGTGGAGTGTGAGTCAAACCTGTGGCGAGAGCAGTGGCCCATCTACCGTGTTAGCTCCTGTTGCTTCAGTCTGTTCCTTATGAGCAACCTTTAGTTGCAGCAATGCTGTCTCAAGCTCCACAGAGTTCAGACAGGCCACTTCTGTCTGTGTCCGATGCTGAAGACACACATTGACACCCACACAAACACAGATACTATGAATGGCTACAAATATCTTATGGTATATTCACTTGAATTAACTTTCAGATACATCATAGTTGTCGGGTTTTGAATACAAGTATTTAAGCAAAGGGCATTCTGCTGCAGACTGACATGCCTGCAGCTAAATCTTTCTATTTAGCTGTAGGCATTGTATGCAGAATCACCTGCAAGTGGAGGAGGGGAGTGTCTTTGTTGAAAGAAGATGAGCGTGACAATGTTTCTCTTCTCTTCTCTCGGAGTGACGATGCCTCCTGGTTTCTCCTCATCCTTTCCAGCTGCTCCTCAACACTCATCCTTGTTCTGATGAAATCTCGCTCCCCAAATCCCATCTGGTCCACTGCACTCCTTGGACGATCCTGAGGAAAACTAGACTCAGTGTTGTGCTTTAATACTCTAGTAACCTGCGTGAAAAGCACTACTGTCGACTAGAGTGAACCTTGAAAATAAGGAATAGTAGTTTCAATGAAATGAATCTTGAACACATGGAAGGAAATTTAAAATGTATATGGAAATTCTGTACATAGAAATTTAAATGTAAATGTAAATTCTGAACTTTGAATAAATTGAATGAAAATCTGACTGTGACAGGCTTCCAGCCATAAAGGATTGAACTACAGGAGGCTGGTATAAGAACTATTAATCCCACAATGCACTGCATCAAGCTGCCAGCATTTAAGATGTTATATTCTAAAATACTAAATTAGGTCTTTTACTGCAGTGACTCAACGAACCAAAAGGTTAACTTGATCATTTAACCAAAATAATATTTTTTTTTCCTTCTTCACTTCTGATTTTCATTGTGGACTAGTTGTTTAGACACAAACGAGATTTTAGTATCAATCCCAACAGGATCAATATTGTTCCACATTGGTTAAGAGTGTCAATATACTTTCTTTTTGTTGTTCGAAGCCATAGTTCTGTTTGCTTTGCAGTATGCTTGCCTACCAAGATGGCACAGATCCCTTCTGGTTCAGACTGCTGGTAGTTATGCATTAGTGAAGGTTTGGTGTTCAACTGATGACTGTCCGATTGACTTCAGTGTGCTGAGGAAGGAGAAGCACATGGAGGCTAATGGCTGCTCTCACTGCTCGCTCATGACAGACAGGCTGCAGCCGAGCTGCACAGCGTTGCCACCATTAAAGTCTCCAACAAAATCACTTCGAGTTAAATGAAGCAGGCGGGGTATAGAAGAAACTACGGCGCTTGTCAGGAAAGCTTGTCAGGAAGTAAAAGTGTCTTTTACTTGCTAGTCAGCAGTAAAAGTCGGATAAAAACTGTTGCATGGCATTTGGCTTTAGCTTGCAAGTGTAGCAATCACCTGCTAGCTCATACAAATGATTCAAAGTCTTCTGGAGAGAAATATTGAGGGGACAAATAAGGATCCTTTGGAAGTTTCACTCTTCTTTTTTTCATGCGGAAAGTAATGAAGACTCACCTCACTATTTTTTTTTTTATTATGGCCAACAGTTACAGTGTGGCACTGTCTAAATTTACACCAGTCAAAAGCAATATAATACACAACAACTCAGATAATGTTAGCCTTCTTGTGTACAGGAAGGCTAACAATTTAGATTGTAGATTCCAGTACAGAATGTACCAAATCACAAAAAACATCATAAACAAAACAAAAAAACAAACAAACAATATACGTATATATATATATATATGTTAATATTACAACATTGACATTTAGTTAATGTTATAATATTCCCATTAAGTAAAAAGAAATGTTGTGATACATAAAACTCAATTATTTCAAAAATTGCATATCTATATGCATATATAGATATGCAATATATATCTATAGCTATATCTAGATATATATATGCAATTTTTGATAAAAACTTTTTATCTAATTTGAATGATAAACTGATCTTGACTGTATTGTTTGCTAACTAAGATTGAATTGCAGTGTCAAAATAAATAACTTGAAATCTGTCAGACTGCATTGAGTATACATTTTTTGTAAAAAGCCTTGAGATGGGATTTGCTGTGAATTGGTAAATCCTGCCTAACTTACTCTCTAATTGGTGAGTCACTTTTCTGACACACTGCTGCAGAGGACCATAAGTCTGCCACATGAGTGAAATAGTATGTCTTCTTTTCATGATTGAAGGTGTGCTGATGCAGAAGAAGTTGATGTTGACACTTACACATCTAGATTCAGGTTTTTTGGTTTTCCTCAGGGTGACGTAGGAGGCGATAGTGGAAGACTCAGGGGGGCTCATGGGAGATTTAGTCCTGGGAGCAACAATGCCCACAGGGTAGGGGGGCACTGTAAAGAAAAAAAACCCAAAAAACACGTCACTTAGCCTTCAGCGAGCAAAACGTAGTGAATAGTTCAGTGTTGTGGCAAAACACTGTTGTGGCTACAAAGACAACAAGATAAAGAGATGGAAAAGAAAAGAGACATGAAAAAGGGGAAGTATTATGTAAAATCAACTTATTTTTAGCTTTACACAATGTTATGTGTAAAGTTTATCAAAAACATATCTGGAGTGTTTTGATCCTTTCATGTGTGTTTGAGAAATCCTTTAATGTGCTGTGGCAACCTAGCCCAGCCATCGTCTTCCTGTGCCACTCCACAGCTCAAAAAGGGTTGTCACTTCCAGCAGAGTCTGGGCTTTCTCCCCTGGACTTTGTATATTTTTATTTTCTTTTAAAAATTTCCAGTATTTTTACAACAACTGAAGGTAAAAGTTTCTTGATTGTGCTATAAATTACACTATCTGGATGGAAAACAAATAATATTGCCCATTTAAGAAAATCACCAGAATAAGTACCATTACTTAGGTTCGAGTGCTCATTTAGTGAATGTGCATTAAATGTTTATAAATCATATACAGATTACCTAAAGAATACTGATTAGGTGCACTAGGGCATAAAAGATAACTATACTCCTCAGTTTAGATTGGCACTCAGACCTTTCACTATTCACTCCTTTCCCACAAAGTTAGATGTGCTTATAGTCATAAGCACATGCTTAGATGTTTAATTTTATACACTTGTGGTCATGGAAGTGTTTGGAACTCCTGATTCTATATATTGGCTTTTGGCAATATATAGTGTACATTCTTTAATTTTATAGGGAAATGGTGAAGGACCACCTGCAGACTGGGTACATTGCGTTCTTGGCATAACAGCCCATTTCTCCAAAATGTACAAGTTAAACCAGTTTACCTGATGCATCACATTTTCTCACAATATCACAAGAAGAAACCTCAGTGGTCCATCCTCTGGAGCTAAAACATCATTATCCTATCCAATAGGTCAGTAAACACAAAGTCTGAATGTACCTTTGGATGGTGGGGTGTCTTTACTTTCAATAGACGTCTCAGTCTTGTCCTTATCATCACCGTTGGCCTCGTCTCCTTCCTCCTTCACAGTTGTGAGCTCAGGCTCGCTTTTATACAGCCGGTAGTCTGGAGCTTGCTATGAGAGAAAGGTGAAGTGATCCATGGTTAGAGTACACAGTCAGTAGAGCTTTGAGAAAATATTCATACCCCGCTGAGGTTTTTAGCATTTTCTCAATTTTCAGATTCAGAGTAAATGGTAAGCGGCCTGTACCATTTACGAAGTCCATAGGTTTTATACTGGCTGTGTATAAAAGCGTGGTAAGCAACCACCTGTGGACCATCCATGTCTTTATGGACCATCCATGTCTTTATGGATGGTCCATAAGACCAAATGACTGAAATACATTCAGTCATTTGCGCACACATTCCCATTCTGATGGTGGTAAGCTATGATTGGTCCTATGCACTGGTGCACCATCGGCAGACAGGTGGGGATCTTGCACAAACGATACAGCAGCAGAGATGGAGAACTGGAAACCTACCAATTGTAAGACAAACACCTACAACTCTCACCTCAATCCTCCCTAGTGTACAATGGATTTCTGCTTTTGACTGAGTACACAAATACTGTGCTGACGTCCTAAGCTTACTAGCTTACCTCCGCTTGGAGTCACTGTAGGTTCCCACATGTTAGCAGACAGTCTGGGAAGGAGGGATAAATTGTATTTTCTGAATCAAGGATACAGAAGTCTTTGCTGATGTCATGGTGTCCTGGCTCTAGTCTTTTTTTTTTTACACATCAGGTCATCTCACACATACTTACTTTACCAGTCACCAGATGTGATGTTCACATGGTGCTCTGTGTTTTTTGTTTGAGCCAATCAATGTCACGCCCCTCATTCCCGTTATTCCTTGCACCTGTGCCACTCCCTGTTTGTTTCCTTCTTATGCCTGTCTCAGCCACACCATGCTGCCAGATTAGCGAACGCTTTCAGTTAGCAGTTTTCCAGCACTCTGATCTCGCCCTCATCGTTTCTACCACGCCATTGTTCTTCAGATTTGCCCCTTTTGCCTCACCCTTGTCGGACTGTTGCTGATCGCTCATCTGATTCTCGACCCACGCCTCTTTGGATTACACTGCTCTCTCCAAGTCCCTCAGATTCTGCTCGTGTATGACCTCAGCCCGTCTGACCAAGAATTCGGATCTGGATTTGTTACATCGGCTGGACCTCCGTTGCTTCACGGAGCTAGTGCGCTTTCCCTCCCAAGGCGCTTCCTCCTGAGCCCCGAGTCAGTGCAGCATCTGCTCTCCCTCTCGTCCTTCAGTTGATCACACGACCACCTGATCAACAAGCCAGGTTAGTGTTTCCCTCCTCCACACTACATAATCCCTTCATTGTCATTTATTCAGTTATCGATATCTCCTCTCCGCCCCCCTGACGCTCCTGTGTGCCCGGTATGGAGCTCCTTTTTAATAAATTTGAGTTTTCTGCTCACTCCTTTGTCGTGCCTGATTACTGGGTCCCTCTAGTGATTCATTACACCAGAATCTTGTTATTCACCTGGGGGGTTTGCACGTCCATTACAAATCCATTTAAACAATGATCCAGATGATGGCAGGATCAGACCTCTGGAAGATGTTTAGAGAATCTGCTTTATACTGAAGGCAGTTAGCACCAAATTTTGTCCAGAGGTATCAGGGTAAAGTGGAATATATTCAAGGTCACACCACACCACAAACTTAACTGAATGAAATTTAATTCAAAGAAACTGAAAATATTCAGAATCATTTGCACTTCACAATGAATTTCTAAGTTGTGTTTGATGAAATATGCCAAAGTTTAGGGGTATGAATATTTTTGCAAAAATATATACACACTCTCCCGTATAAAGGTCACAGAGCAAAAAGTCATTTTAAAGACATGATACATCACTATTATGTCTAAATTTAAATAAGTGGCTGCAAAACAGCTCAGAAGGTTTACTGGAGGACAACACAATGTTTTAAAGTCCAAAGGTAAGGTGAAGGACAGATACAACAGGAAAATCTGACTACAACGATGAAACGCAGGATGAACAATGAAGGGGTGAATATTATGATATGGCTTGGTGTAGAAACAGAGGGTAAGTTACTGGGAGGAACTTCTCATTCTGTAAATATTTGATGGTGAGGCTGAAAATGATTGAGGTCAGATGAACTGACTCTGTGTGTTCATTGATGACCAAGGATGAAGGGACGGTGGAGGTTGGAGTGGAGCATGGAGTCTTTAAACAGGTCTTACACTGTGTGCTCCATTCCTGGAGCTAGCCTTGCGCTCTTCAGGCCGGTGAGCGTGGAGGGGTCGGCTGCCGGGTTGTGAGTGGTGGGGGTGTGTGTGAGGGGTGCACTCTGAGTCATAGCACTGAGGGAGGGGCGGGCGAGCAGGCGCCCTGCTCCCCTCTTTAAGTGGGCTGGGTGGCACTGCCTGTTAACAATTAAACAGCACAGCTCAGAACCAAGACAGGACCACACTCACACCGTCACACTGAGGACAAGCTTACTGGCGAAGCTCAGTGATGTGCTCACATCGCACACGTTATGCACAAGCTGGAACAAAGATGCATATTCACATGTCCAAACTGCTGTCTGTAGGCTACAAAAACATGCCTACAGGCATGTAGGCATGTTTGTAGGCATGCCTGCATGCAGCAGGGACATGGTGGCTACAGGAGAAACACCAGACAGACAACTCTTCACTAAACTGGCTGTGCTGGAATTTGAATTTTAAACTGTTGGACTGCTACCTGAGTCATCTTCTGTTGTAAAGTACAAAGCTGCATTAAAAAAATGAGTACAATAAAGAAGTTCATATGTTTCATAAATTCATATCAAGAAGTGAAACTCAAATATTACTTGTATTCATTGCACACAAAGTGATATTGATCAGTTTCTTATGATTTTTGGCTCAGCCAAGGAGAATGCAAAAATTTGTTCAGAAACAAATCCTTGATTATTAATGATCAAAACATTTTCAAGACTCCTAATAATCAGAGAAAGAATAAAGGATTTTAATTCAGAAATTTTATATTGCAGTTATGTTACACCCACATAATGATGGGAAAGAATGCCGACTTTACAGTTGTCAAGCAACTGGTTCAAGCAACCAGCTTCCAGGGTGCTCAACAGCTGTCACAGAATCCAAACCACAATGATAATTTCAATTTCCAACTTGTTTTGGTCAAACATACCAATTCCTTTAATAACCATGGTAACACTAGCAAACTGGCCTGACCAAACCCCACAGAGAATCTGAGACACTAGTTGACCCAAAGTCTGGTATTATGGAAAATGACCTGTACTTGTATAGCGCTTTATCAAGTCAGAGGACTCCAAAGCACTTCGCACATGAAGTCAGTCACCCATTCATATACTGACAGTGGTGAGTTACATTGTAGGAACAGTTGCAAGGCTGCCATGCACCAGGCGCTCAGGCATGGTGGCTGAAGTGTCATCTCCAAGGACACAACAGAAATATGTAGTCTGGGGCTTTGAACTGGTTACAGGATGAACTCTGTCTCCTGGACATCATGAACACCTCAGCAGAACCACAGACTGATGTCCTCCATACCACACCTCATTGATCCAGTGATTCAAAAGGAGCCAAACCAAGTACTCCAAGGTACCTTGAACTGACTTAAATTGAATTTTGCTGATATAAATGAATTTTACTGATATATCAAAAATAATTAAATCTCATCTTTTACTAATGAAAAAATATTCAAAAGGGCAGTGTTTCCCAAGCCTGGTCCTCAAGGCATGTTTTAGATGTTTCTCTGCTGTAATACACTAGATTAAGATGAATGCAGTTCAGCAAAACCTGGCAACTGAAATCACCTGGGCTGAAGAAAGGAAACACCTCAAACATGCAGGTTAGTGTGCCTTGAGGCCCAGGAATACTGCGATATACTGTAACATAAACAGACTTGGAGAGTATTTTATTAAGACCAAAGACTATGATTTAAATTATGTGGTAGATGTAATGTGTGGGCGTTACCTCATTTTTCTGCTGACTGGAAAGAGGCGTTGAACCAGGAAAACCTGCAAAATATAACAAAAAGAGTAGAAATATCTGGAGGTACCACTAAGTCGGATCAAAATCTCCAAAACCAACTGAGCTCAGCCAGGGACATGGCTGCCTGAGCATAAGAAGCAATTGCTGAGCTATCTGCCTGTTTGGATTAACAGGAACAAACATTTTGAAGAAAAATCATCTTCAATCCCTTTTACTGTAAGAAATTAGAAGACTATTGAAAAGATCATTTATTTTAGAAATGTTATCACTAAGTGAATCAAATTATATAGATTAATTCCACACCGATTAATGTTTGAAAGCTTTTATTTCTATTATAATTTTAATAAATAACACTTGACATTTAAAATATGATTTTTACATCATACCAACAAAAAGATGTTTTTAAAAACAGAAATGTGGGCTTGTCAAATCATGTTTCATACCTAGTTAATGGTTGTTATTTTCATAAGGTACTTTTATCCTGACAAATGAGGCTCATAGAAATGCATATAGCTTATTGAAAATGACTGTATTACAGTAGAAAAATATTTGGCTGCCAAGGTTGCAGACGTTTTGAAGTGATCCGTTTCATAAACTCACCACACTCTGTTCTCTGCTTAGGTTTAGTTTTAGATAGAGCCTCCATCACGTCCTGGATCCTCCAAAGCTCCTTCTGGATCTGGATGTGCCTCTGACTTGGAGGTTCTGTCTACACACACAAAAGAAACATAGTAAGAGAAGAACGTTATTAAGGCACGAGTCACCAATAAAGAGTGTGTGTTTGTGAGTGGGCCTCGGTCTGTCTGCTACCTGTGGGCTGCCCAGGGCCTCCAGCTGCTCCAGCAGTTTGGTCCTGGCCAGAGTAACATCTGCTTCCAGGTGCTCATACTCCTTCAACGATCGCTCCAACTCCTGGGAACAACAATGACACAGAGTGTGTGCAGACGTGTGTGTCCATATGCTGTGCATGTGAGTCTTAGACCTGCATTTAGTAATAGGTAGGGGTGTGAATGTGTGGTCATCAAGGTTTTCACCTTGGAGACTCTGCTTTTATGCAATTAAAATCTAAGAAATTCCCTTACACATGTATTCAAAAACGTTGTAATATCTATCTATCTATCTATCTATCTATCTATCTATCTATCTATCTATCTATCTATCTATCTATCTATCTAAGATCAAATACATGCAAATGTTTCTTAATATTCTTTTCTTAATAAAAAAGTATATATTAAATAAGCACCAGTTCAGCTTACTGTGTGTGTTTATTGATTATTGGGAAAATGTGAACAATATAGCCTACGTATGTCTATACATGTGTATACATGCATATTTGAATATAAATGTGTGTATGTGTGCTTATGCATGTACGTATAGGGACAGCAGATATCTTTCATTTTCGTTGAATGCTGAGTCTATGACTAAGATAGGCCTTGGCTTCAGGCTATTCGTTTTTTGGTAAATTATTGTTTTGTAAAGTAGCATTTTATTTTGTTTCAAAATAAAATAGCATTTTATTTTGTTTCTATACAAAATAAAATAGCATTTTATTTTGTATAGACCAAAGCCTATGGTCTCATAGGCTTTGGCTACTGGAGCGCAAACTGACCTCTTTTTCTCACTTTCCTCTTCCACTCCTTCTATTTGATGTTATTTCAACTGTAAACGTTTTGTTTTCTCTGAATAATTTTTCTCTTCATGGAAGCTACATCAGGTTTGTTGTTCTGATTGCCTGATTCCTTTCCAGAGGAGGGCATCAGCTGAAATAATGCTGCCATCAACATTATCTTACCAAGATAAAGTAATCTGAGTCTGAGTCTGGACTTACGGCGGTGACTCTGGACAACTCCCTGCAGGTGCTGAGTAAGCCGCTCTGTAGAACATCTCTTTGTTGGACCAGGCTCTGCATGGCCGCTGTGTTGGAGCCGCTCTGCTCGCCCAGCTCCTGACTGGCAGACACCAGCACCGTCTCCAGAGTGTGCTGCCACAAAACAACAGAAACTCCTTACTGCATACCCGAGACTGCTCTCCATGAGGAAAGGTGAGCTTGCTCTGCTCAGGGCAGTACCCTTTCCCTCTGCAGCTGCTGCAGCTTTTCTTCCTGCATCCTCAGCACTTTGTCCTTCTCACACAGTCTGCTCAGCTTGGTCTGATGTGAATGAACACTGAGATCAGCTGTACAGTTCATGAGCTCTTCTGCATTTTATGACAGCAAAGCTTTCTTACCTCTACATCAGCCTTGTCAATGGACTGGTTTAAAGAGCTGTCTTTAAAATCTTCTGGAGTGATCTGAAAGAGGAGAAACATTCAGACTGGACCAGTGGGGGGCGCCAACAACCCATAAGCTAAGATCAAATGAAAATCCGTTTCTCCTCACTTGGAGACTGTGCAATGATATTCCTTAGACTGGTTCTATTCCATTAAGCAAAGAGATCTGCACACTTATTCACAAATCATCAAGCTGGCAATTGATCAAGATGTAAACTTACCACTGATTTACATTTTGTCCAAGCATATGCTATGCTTTTGGGGTTGAGAGGCAAATCACATGAAAATAGGAGTATCATATAGTCCTATTATGTACGTAGTGGAGGACTCAGTGGCTTTTATAAAAATGCTGTTGACAACTATTTTGCAGCTCAGAGAGAGCGCTTACAGAGTGTAAGGAAGAACTGCCAGTAAAACAATGCAAACATCTCAGAAATTCCTTTCAGAAGACTTATTTAATATGGAATACACAACAGCTTCCTATCTGTTAAATGTTGGAGAAAAGGAACAAAACAAAAATGCTTTAGAAGGGGAGAATAGAGGTGGATAAAGGTAAATGCTGAATCTCCACAGCACAAGATTAAGAATATTATGGGAAAAAAAATCAGACGAACAAAACAAAATAAGGAGTCAGATGAGATCCTTATTTTTTTGTCATGGAGGACAGGATGAAAGTGTTCATAGGCAGACCACTAATCACTGGAAGGAGAAGATGCAGGAATGTTTAGTGATTTTTCTACCAAACATGCAGAAACAACTGAAAAGCCCCACAGCACATTTCCACAGGCAGTAGTGATGTGGGGCTGCATGTTACAGCACATCAACATGACCAGGCTCTGTAGGAGGATCCTAACATGGCTCCATCCTGCAGGGCTAATCTCTTAACTACTGCATGAAACAGATAGAATCTCAACGATGATTGAAATCATTCAATCATCATTGAATGATCTCAATGATGAGAATGATCTTATAATGATCTTATATAGTGAAGTGAGAAGAACTTCTGGTTGGTCTCAAGAAAGCTCCGCTAACCTGAGAAAACCCGATTCACACAAGCTGCCCCTCTGTACAGACCTCAGTCAGCCTTTCACAAAGGGTAGAAAGTAATTTTTTTCATGAAGAAATTCATTTTCAACACAGCCAGAGAATATCTGAAAAACAGATCTTTAGAAAAACTCATCTTGACATGTAGATATGTGTCGTAACAATCTGTGGCGGATGAAGACAGGTGGAGAAGGGTCTGTGTGACAGTAAATGTCCCATGCTTCAGTTTGGGTCATTTCCAATAAAGGAAACCATCTCAAATGGCAGGTGCTGAATCACATTCATTCAGCTGTTACATCTAGGAAGGATCCAGTGACTGGTGTTGAATGGTTCAATGTGATGAAACTGGGGCTTGATGGTGGAGATGCAAATACACAACTGGGCAACCACAGCAAAGTTTTGGCTGGAGTCTGCTGTACTTCAAGTCATGTTGAAACATTGGAGCTTTGCTGGAAAAGTAAAGCTGCAGGGCAAACTCAAGTTTATTCCTATGTACTCAGATAAAAAGTAAAGTCTTCAAAGGATTTATTGTTTCTTTGGAGAAATAACTCCTCAATTTCCAGGTTGCTTTTTGGGAACTTTCCATTTAAACCGACCTCATTCAGCTCTTACGTTGATGCTCTAATGTTTAACCATGAAACTTAGGTGAGTTAGCAGTTGTGTATGGGGAAATGTTTCTGCTATAATCCAAGAGCACTCATTTTCAGTCTGAAAACAAGATTTCATGCCTTTTGTTCTCAAAGCTTAATATTTTTCTTAAGCTTTTAGAAGCAGAACTTTATGTATTTCTTCTCAAAACGTGTAATGCTTGTTCTCAAAACGTCTCCTCATGCTCACACTTAGTCTCTGCTTGGACTCTCTGCAGGGCCGTGCAGAGATCTTTGGAGGGGCAGGGTCTCAAATTTCAAAAAGGGACACATTGAACAAGATCTTAAAACACCGTTCAACAACATAGCAACAACCCATATTAATCAAGAATCTAATATCATTGCCATCATGCGAGGAAATGTATTTTCCCCAACAGGCATAATGTTGCTGGAGGGGTAGTTGATCTGAGACTGTAGCTGTTAAGCAAACCAGAGGAGAGACGGTTAAAGGTTATGAAGTTATGAACTAAGCACATTTGCTGCCCTTTTACTAATTAAGCCCTAATAATATATATTTAACCGCTAACAACTTGGCTGCAAACTGATTTATAGATCAAAAAAGCTCTATATAATGATTTATGTTAGGGGTTAACTCTATATAATGACTGATGTTAGCACCTCTGACATCTAGAATTGTAAAACTGGGATATCAAGGCAAAGAACAGTAGCTGCTGTTAGGGGCCTCCAAAATTCAGGGGCCTCCAGACATTCAGGGGCCCCTAGAAATGGTTGAATTGTAACACAGACCATTGAGCTAAACCTGTAGCACCATTTATAGACAATGACAATGTTATTAAATTTTATTTAAAGCATTCAGCTGAGAAAAAAAAATTTACATTTAGGATTTAATTAAGAAGTTTACTTTGTAAAAGTTTAAAGAATCATCTTAATAGTTTGATTGTTGTGTTACCATGGCTACAATATGGTGTAATCTTTGTGTTTGAGTTGGGTTTGTTCACAAATACATCACAGCAAATAACCAATAATCAGTGATTGATTTTAAACTCGGCCAATAAACCCGGTTTCCCTCTCACAGATTCACCTTGTC